>CAXKWD010000006.1:63200072-63500072 GCA_964059195.1 Ectobius pallidus | reverse complement strand
TCTCGTAAAAATATTACTTGTGTCAAGTGATTATAAAATATGGGTCTAAGACTGGTTGAGTTCAAATGTATTTTAAGTAATGATGAGAACTTAGGCAATGACTTTAAATTTAAAACAATATTACCGATAACTATTAGGTGCCGCGAAACATGAACAGGTTATGAAATTTATGCGATATCTAAGTCTTATTTCCAAGTTTCATACATGAAGCAGATGTAAAACCTGAACCTCAACATTGTATTGATAACATAGCTATGGTAACTTATATCTAATTGAATATTATAATCAGGACGTTAGGGAAAAAGCATGCAAAATATAAATGCTTATTATGAAAATTATACGCGATATCTTTTTTCCTTAATGAAGGTGTATGGTATAGAGACTTGGATCCTGATATACTTTGCTGACTAATCAACACCTTCTCACGTGTACGTTTTGCGTTGTGAAACTTACTCTCTATATGTTAGAAGATGTATGTTATTTTCTTGACTCTGATATTTGCATAATCATTTGATACATAAAATATAATGTGCATATTACCAGAAGCTAAGAAAAATATTTCACATATGATGTCACAAATTAGCTAAAATTCAATGATTATAATTAATTAAATAGATTTTTTAACTTTTTTGATATTTGATGACTTGATAAATAAATAATCATCTTGAAGGAAGGTTATGTAATGAGGGAGATGAATTTGGAATATAATTTAAGGATGTGACTGAACTTTTGTATACATTATGAGATGAAAAAATTCTGTTGAAGTTGTAGCGAAAAAGATTTCTTTATAATACATATTTTACTTCTTACTCTACTGATGTTAAGATTTTGAATAAATAAATAAATAAATAAAGCATGTGATATAATATAGGAAAAGCAGAATGTGAAGAGTACCTCACTTGGAAGTAAACGTGATTTAATTCTTAATGAGTACTGATATTTGATATTTATAAAGATAAATACTATAAATAAGTGTACACCGAAATTATTTCAAGTGGCAAAAAGGAAATGGGAAGAACAAATACATATGGATGGATGAGAAAAGACTGTATGTTGTCGTTAGAGCTAATATCTACGCTGTGGATTTGTAGTGGGTATATACCAATCGTGAACGGATTTATCTGAATAAAAACCTTAAAACGGTATGTACTGACCTTTGTAAGGACTTCTGAAGATTCAGCTGTATAAAGAAATGGTAGCTCGTATTTGAAAAACCGTTGTGGTTACAACTTAGACCTTAATATTATCACCTAGTACCGACATGAAATATTGTAGAATGAGCGGTTGATACGAAGTAGGATGTGACCCTTTAAGGTTATATAGCTTGATTGTATAAATGAAATACCTATATAGAACGAACATAACCGAAAAATTAAAATGAAATATTGTGAAGACTATCGGATACAATGACTTTAAATTTAAAACAATATTACAAATAACTATTAGGTGCTCTGTAAATTATGATGAAGATCTCGTAAAAAATTATATTTGTATCAAGTACATTTAAAATATGGGTCTAAGACATGTCGAGTTCATAGGCAATGTTAGAACTGGTGTAGTACCACGTTATAGAACATGTAAAAACAATAAGCATATTATCTTTAACCGCTAAACTTGTGATGTATTATAGAAAAAATGTATGTTAACTTGGTGATAATCCCATTTTGTTAGGATAATTAGGTAGGTTGTATGATAAAAAGAAAAAATTGATGGAATATTGTGTAGGTTAAGTTAAAAAAATGGTGTAAAGTTAAGAAACTAATTCAAAACATGATGGTGTAAATTAGGTAAAAATCTATGACATTTTGCATACTAAGGAGATGGTACCACATTATAAAAGAAATGCGTAAAGAACATCACTCATGGAATGAAATATACAAACTTAGATCTGACAAAAATAAGGAAAAGCATAGTGTTAACAACCATATTTTAGAAACGAATACAATTAGTAAAGAAGATGCTATGAGCCAGATAATAATAAGAAGATAGTTAATTTTGGAGAAGGTTAAGAGAAGAAACAAAGATACCAATAAACACCGGAGATTATATTTGTATACATTCAGAAATTATGAATGTTTTAGAACATAATGAACATTTAAAAGCTCATGGAGAAGCCGATATAGTGAGCAAGATAACGATGATTGATAGTGGATGATTAACAAATAGAAAATTCCCTAAATCTATGGAAAAAAGCTAAAATAATCTCAATATTATAACCTGGAAAAATATTTTTGCTCTATGATGTAAAATCTGTATGTTGGAGGACATTAAAGTTGTTACAATTTTGAGGGTAGAGAAAGCTTTGTGAGATTCTCACAACTGACTTCATCCAGTGGACTTAAGAGTAATTAGCAAAGTGGAAGAATATGTGGATTATTCAATGAAAATATATACGGATGGAAGCAAAAGTTAAAACTTAGTTGGATCTGAGGATGACATATTCATGGAAAAAGCTCTAACACAGACCACCTTGAAATTAAAATATAATTTGAATATAATAACGACTTTATAAAACATCAGTGGTAGACATTGAGGGTGTTTGGAGCCGCGCCACCGTTGTGGATCATAGTAAAAATTACTGGTGATCTTGTAAAATAAAAACATAAATTTAATTGAAAGTCTAAATATGGAAAAAATTGTAAGTTTTGAAAACTCGAACCTCTAGCTATTTTGAGTTTCTACTATTTGTAATAGGACTGTTACGTGATGTATAAAGTAAACAATTTGATCAAGTCCGTTTGTAGAACGGTGAATGAAAGCATCGTACATAAAAATAGGTAATGCATATTTAATCATCTAAACTCTAAAACTCCGTGGCGCTTCAAATGAATGTATTGCAACTTTCAACCTCGTATTTAAAAGCTAGCGGCCAAACATTATACGAGAAGTAGGTCTGTAGTGATGACGTTATGAAATAGCCTCACAACAGGATAAATATATTTTACACCAATGGAATGATTGCAGTTTAAAAAAATGCTGACGATAGCCTCACGACTTGGTAAATATACGTTAAAGCTTAAGTCAGCAGTTATTTGATATTTCGCGTTTCCTGCTTGTGAAAAAAGCTGAATATGCCTTTACTGACTTTGAATCGAACTCAGAACCACTCAGCGATGGAATATTACAGAATAAGTTCACTACCACTCTGCGATGAAATATTACAATATTCCGCAATAAAAATACTGTTGACTAATACTACATAAGACATGTGCTATGAATAGGATTTAATATTTAAAAGTACTGGCCTGCGACTTTATAATATGATAGAGTTGGGATTTAAAAGGAAGTCTCAATGAATGACGTTGTAAGATAGCGATAAGCGTACAGCGTTATATGAGTGTTGCAGATAACATGTATGGAGGGCGAGATGATACTACTGCTACCTAAGCAAAATCACTGCACGTGCAATGCAATCCAACCATTGTTCTGCGTTGGTATAACACATAGTGTATCGGTCTTATAAAAACCTGTAATTATTAGCATAATATTATTCCATCATTATACTAGAGGTTTGAAGCTCATTACTGACCGGGGATCGAGCTCACTTCCATTCAGCGTTGGATTATTACAATATAAGTTTTTAATATATCGCAATAAAAATAACGTTGACTAATAATAATAATTGAATATGTAATACACAAGACATTGGCTATGTTTTTTACACTGACCCGCTAAGCCAGAGGCTGAGTAGACCTTAGGGATATTTTTTACTGAAATAGTCATCTTACAGAAAACCTATGTGTAGGAGTATGACGTATTTACGCATCGTGATCTATATGCTTCCTGCAAAAAAGACATAAGGTTGAAATCTGCTGTGACGTCATCGGCTCCTGCGGCTCCTGCGTTGACGTCATCGGCTCCTCCTTTGCTCCTCCTCTGATGACGTAATCAATCCTGCGGCTCCTGCAATGACGTCATCGGCTCCTGCGGCTCCTGCGTTGACGTCATCAATCCTTTGCTCCTCCTCTGATGACGTATGCGATGTCGCCATGATGTAAAACAATACCAATATAGAAACTTTAAATTTCCCACCACCCGCTATTTGCAATTGTAATATTCAATTTCCACCTTTTGCAATTTTCAAATCAACCGCCATCCACCCACCTGAAATAGGAACCGGAAACGTAGCCATTTTCATTATGAATTACCAAATTTTGAATTTCGCGCCGGAAACGTAACCAATTATATTATAAATTCCCAAATTTTAAATTTCGCGCTTCGTACGCCATTTGAAATAGGAACCGGAACGGACGCCATTTATATTATTAATTTTCAAATTTTAAATTTCGCGCTTCGTACACCCCGGAACCGGAATGGACGCCATTTGCAATAGGAACCGGAACCGACGCCATTTTGAATCACGTGGTTATTGCCACGCCCACTTGTGACGTCATACAATCCGCCACTGACGTCATAGCCACGCCCACTTGTGACGTCATAGACCACGCCCACCTTCCCCTCCGGCTCCTGCGGCTCCTGTCACGTGACCCGTTTCCCCCTCCACTCTCATTCCTCCCTCCCCTCCGGCTCCTGCGGCTCCTGCGTTGACGTCACATATAAAACCATACTACTTCATTAAGTTAGGAAATAATCTCTCAAATCTTATTAAAATGATTTCTAATATAGTGTACTAAAAGGTTCATTATATCTATTGACGCAGCACAGAACTCACAAACGCTGCGACGAATGCTCTTCTTTGAGTTAATTATATTCATAACTAAACTGTAGAAAAGTAAATCAGAACGCTGTAGGGAAAAAGTCAAATATTTCATAAGCAAATTACATTTCAAGAGAAGATTTTAAAAATAACTTAAACGAAAAAATAAATATATGAAATCTTTCTCTCAGCTGTGAGTTATGCTGGAGCTTGGACGGTAAGCTTCAGTCTAAGACGAAGGTAGCTTTAAAAATAATTAATTTAGTCGAGGAGGGAAAAGTTCATTAAAATGATACACATAAACAGAGGCAAAAGCAGTGTGAAGAGCAACTAGACAGATAGAGTGAGAGTGAGAGTGAAAGTGAGAATGTTTGTATGAGAAAGTGCGTGGGTAAGTTGGACAAAGATGGAGAGAGTGAGAAAGAGAGAGAGGGGAGGGATCCCACTATCTCCTCGTTAATTTCATTATATCACAGCCCCGTCTTCGCTACGCCATTGCATCAAGGCGGCATCCCACCCACTTACTGCCCGGCCCGGTCAAAATATCTTGGCATATTACTCTGCTAATGGCAGTAGTAAAGCAGACTTGGAATATAAGATTTAAGAGCTTCTTTCACCCCACGCTCTTCTTGCACCTTTTTACCTTCTAACGCATACTAAACTCTAGAGACAGTACATAGTTTTCTTGGGTTGTATACTTCTAATAAGGTCTGCAACTGTACTTACACATGCTCTTTTGGTGTTTTATTTTATTATATTTTATCACAGGTACTATAATAGTTTAGATTAGGTAAGAATATAGTATGATTTCATTTTCTGAATTTGTAATAATTGTTAAATTTACTTATCGAAGATCTATAAGCCTATTGAATCAAATCATATTTGAGTTACTCAACGTGTTTAATAATCTAATTTTATTTGCCAAAAATAGTTAAAATGTATAACTGTTTACGAAAGATACTCATCAATCTATAATTTATTATCTCTAATGCTAATTCATGAATAACTTTAAAGCAAGGACCCACTGAGCTACCCAGAGGCCAATGCTGACCGGATCTGGCATGAGAGTAGAAACATAGGGTGCAATTGTGTAGGCCTGCTATATATACATATATATATATAATCATTAGGGCAAGGATTTGATGATTTTGCATTATTTTACATGAAGGTTAAAAGATAGTTCGAATATGTACATAAATGTGCAACCCGAAATAATTGCTTAAATAAGGTCAATTTATTTTAGCATTTTTGGCTTTATTTTGCATTTTTCGTCATTTTTAAGAGATGGGTCATTTTTTGGCAATTTTTAGGTAATTTTCGGCATTTTTAGATAATGTTTCGGTGGAGATAGAGAGGATGTTTTCCACGTACAAATCGTTACTTTCAGACTACAGACAATCGTTTTTATTTGAGAATCTCCGCCAAGTGTTCATAGTTCATTTTAATTCAGCTTTATTGTTTACACCACGGCAGTTTGTCTTGTAGCAATAAAGAATTATTTGTTTTTCTTTCCTTTTTAAATGGCACATATTTGCTAGAGGCAATTTGATGGGCATGCCAGCTCATGAAGAATTTCTTCTTCGCTAAGGGTGTCAAAGTAGTGTAAATTTACTCACTTCTTTAGTAACAAAATAAGTGTCGTCTCATATTGTAAATTCATATTATAACGCACTGCCACCAATTAAATTGCTTTTAGCAATTCGTTACTTAACAAAAAAACTAATTATGAGTAATAATGGTAAATTTATTGGTATTTTTTTTTAAATTCTGCGTCATTTTTCACTAATTTTCGGCCATAAATTCATTTTTTATTTTTCACTATTTTATGGTTATTAAATGTCATGTTTTAATAATCATCAACTTCACGGTTTGGCCTTAGAAGACCGTTCTAACTTTATGAGAGCTTTGTTTACTGACTGCTTAAAAATTGATCATCCCAGAGAAAGTTTGGTCTCCCTCTGGGGGTTAGGTCTTTTGGTCTATACTGTAGCAATTTCGCGGATATCTGTTTGGTTCCATATATATGATTGTAAAATATCGGTTAGACAAATTTCATCTATAATCCACAATCTCCAGAACTTGTAAGTTTGAAGTTCATTTTATATAGCCCTACATATTGAATTCTCAATCCTCACCTTGAAACTACAGGTAGTAGAAACATTATTTAAAACATCATTAATCTCTGAAGACCTACTAAGACATAACACTCTAGAAACTTCACCTACTAATGATCAATTAAGAAGAAATTTATCTTGAAAATAAAGGCCAATAACGTGTCATCTGAATTAAGACAGGGGGTCTCATTACTAGTTGAGTGTTGACACAAATCAAAATCGTTATCGTATTATCGGAAGTTAGTCATGAAAATCAGTATGAGTTGCGAACCAATGTTACCGATTATTTCGTTCATATTTCTGCATCCCCATAAAGTAATGGGAATAATGGACGTCTTATGACTTATAGCATCACGTGTGATGAAAGAAAGAACTCATAATTTGATATAACACTTATTCAGAGAATTAATATCTGCAATGAACTGAGTAGTAACTAGAAGACGACTACGTAAACTACAATGAAAAAGGTATTAGAAATTCGGCGAGACCAAAGGCACTACTTCACAATTATTTATAGAAGCTCTGTCACTCTAGGTTGATGTCAAAAACACAACTCATCAAAGAAGATCAATCATGGGACAAACTAAGAAATGAATGAATCAAATACATCCACCTCAAAGGCCCCCGCCGATTTCCGTTGCACCTCCCCAAACAACACTGTATAACGGAAAGGTGAAGTCAGACTGAAAAATTCAATGCCATATCCGGTATTTGAACCAGGATCTTCGGCTCTCCCTGCCGATGCTCTTACCAACTGCGTAAGGAGCATTATAACGACTTCCTCTTCATTACTACAACGTGTTTACATGAAAAGAATTTAATTTTTCCTGAATATATCGGAAGCGGATTTAACGATGTTGAGGTACGTGTGATCATAATACACAGTATACCCCAGTACCTTAGGATATGGTTAGAGGAAGTAAAAAGATTCTCTCGTGTGTGATCTGTCATTCCTCAAAGTTTGTCGGTGAGGTCCTGTTACACTCTGTATGATATATTTAATATGGTAAAAACATGCATTTCGTAGTACTGAAGCAGATAGCACACTCATTCGTAGTGTTTACTCCGCTTTTCTGTAACACAGTAACTTCTAATACTGGTGTAGTAAGGGACACAAAAATCCACACGAACACGTAGTGAACACGCGAAGGATACATGGTGACACAAGGGACTTCACTTAGGCAGCAGAGGATGTGTGAGAGATGAAGGGCCTGAAAAAAGTGATGCACGGGTATAATGATAAAATAAATAAACAAGCTAAGGCAGTGCGGCAGTGAACTAACGTTAAATTAAATCTAATTGAAATGCATGAGGTTGTAAATACGAGCAGCTAGTAAACATACATGCGAAAAGGATAACAAAGTCACATGACATTAATACCTAGCAGGCTGGCAAACTACACGAAAATTATTCTCCAGCTGAATAAAATGTCCTGAGGGACAAGCCTTCCGTGTTTTGTGAGAAGAAGCGCTAACTGCACGCTGCACGAATTCAATTGTACGAGTGTCCGCAAAATGTTGCTCCTATGCAAGAACCGTTCAACTCGAGATTCTCCGAGAAATTAGGAAGTAAGTAAAACAATTCTACTCAAATGTATTGTGATTGAATCCTAAATAACTGAATGCTCAGATATCAATCTTCAATGATCCGGTCAATTTACCAAGCGATACACCCAAAACATTAAACAAAAATTATTTATAATTCAAATAATTACATTTCAGATATATGGAAGTTTGAATATAAGACGACTCAGCACCTAAATATCTGTTTCACTTATAAAATGTATTATTTATATTATGATTTATGTTTTTTATCGTCATGATGTCTTGTATACGTTGTAATCATGTGTTTTTGGCAATACTTTTAATTAGTTAATTTTTATTTAGTTAAGAGATTAAAGCTAAACTCCTTGACACTACATCCCACGAAAGTAAAGAGTTTAGTATATACTAATAGGCTAAAATAATAAATTACTGTTTCCCCATTATAGGCCTAAAGTACATAGTACTATATGTCTCAATACAATTGCCGCCAAGGTCTCTCGCCAATTTTCAACCAATGAATGAGTTTTCAAGTCAGTTATCGTTTCTATAAACTCATGATTTGAGACTTGCGTGGCAATCAACATGCCTTTGCATGTGACTCAGACAACTGAATAAAAATGCACTATCTGCAATAATTCGGCCTCTTTTCTATATCAGAATGTTAAGCGAGTTAGTTATACTGCCCATATTTAATGCGAATGTAACTTATCAGATTTTTTTAATACATGCTTCAACGGCCATAGACACCATTGAATTTACCAGCAGGCCGTAAAAGTGTTGAAAATATTAAGTATTGAAAACATTAAGTATCAGTACTTTCTGTTATACTGTTAAATTGGTGTATCACGGTTTGTGTTCATTTTAACTGATATTTTTGATGATATGCTTTATGGCATTGGGTGTAATAGGAGAGATGAGTGAAACACTATAGTCCTATAAAATTTCCGTCCGAGTATAAAAATTACGTTTAAAGAAATTTTCAGCTTTATCGGTTAGTAGTTTTTGCATCAAATATTAACAGATAGCCATAAACCACAACAGTTTTACATGAATATATTATATACAGTGTGCCAGGGAACTTTCTCCGCAGCGGCTACATACTTATTATCTCACAATACATGGATATTTAATAATGATAATAAAAATAATATACCTATTTAAATTAATATATTTCAAATTTCAAGGATTTAGTTTAATTTTGTTTGTATACTATCCAGTAATAAATAGGCTACACATAATTACCAAGAAATATTCATATATGTGGACGCATCATAGAAACAGCACATAATTGCTAAAAAGAACGGAAAATTACATACAACATACAACATACAGTACAAATTAGTAAATAATTATAGACATATTGTACACTGAACATATCAATATACAAGACGCACTGGCTACAGAGAAAAAATTAACTTCACTTATTTTTAGTGTTGAAACAAGTCAAGTCCTCCCTTATATATAAATCCAGTCATGGCACGGAGAAGTGATTTGGGGCAATGCAACAACTGAAAATGTTGAATAAATCATTGTTCAATTTTTTAAACGTGGTAGTTTTATACTTGCTTCTAGTACACATGATTTTAACGAATTAAAAATGTTGCACAAACGTTTCACTACTTTGACATATTTAGGATTCGCGGTCGGTTGGCCGTCAGATCGAAATATTCCGGCCATGTATTATGGCTTGATGTGTGGGAAAGTCTGCCTCCCGTCCGGCCCTCATATGAAACTGTGATCATAAAACAAGATATATGAGCCGGCATCAACATAGGTTCAGCCACTTTAGCATACAAAATCCACCAATCACAGCCGCTTGGACTTGGAATCACTTCCACAGAGTCATTGCTTCAAACCTCTGTGGCCTCTTTTATGCACGTGGTAGAAACATAGATGTGTTACCCACAAATATGGAACCGCACATTTCATGAACTGGGCAGAGTTTTACATTCTATTTAGGGCAAAACAGAACACAAATCACTTATTAAAATAATGCAATTAACAATAATGTCAGCGATTGCATACATGTAATTTTGTGATAAGTTATGCAATAAAAAATAAATAATTTCTTTTATGTCTTCAAAACTTCTCGAACGCTTATTAATAAGATTTTAAGTAGATGTGATTATGAGTAATTCTAAAAAACGTTTATTTGCCTACTTAGTTTGATTAAATAGTCTTCAACGAATCAACGAAAATAGTTAATGGTCACCAGCAAGAAAGACATACCAAACTATTGAACAAGTAAGCAAATACATATATCTGGGAACTAACCAATGGGATAACTCGCATGAAATTAAAATCCGTATGTGTTTACAGGAGAATGCTAAGAGTGCCATGAACAGATCGAAATATTCCGCAAAATGAAGAAAGAAAACGAAGTCCTAAATTCAGAAAAGTGCAGAAAACTACAATATCTCGGCCATATAATGAGGAATAGAAACAGGTATAAACTGCTGCAGAACATTTTTCAAGGAAAGATCCCTGGTAAAAGAGGACGAGGAAGAAGAAGAAGAAGATCTTGGCTTGGAAACTTAAGGACATGGACTTCACACACGAGTGAGGAACTTTTTCGAACACACAAAAGTGATATGTTATGATGGCCACCAACATCCGGAACGGACAGGCACTAGTAGAAGAAGAAGAAGTTTGATTGCGGTCAGAATGAAGATTACGAGTTTAATCATTCGCTTTACAGCAAGGGACTATATACTAAGGCGGCAATGATCTGGTTGATCACTAAGAATTTAGATTTAAAAGCTCCTGAGTCCTAATGTTGCCCATCATCCTGCAGAACCTTGGGTCTTCTCAGAGGTCTCCCAGTACTAGAACGTGTTCTACTTTCACCATGCAAAAAATAATAAGATAAACTTTCTGCAATAGAAGCACATATTGGTGATCGTTCATTGATTTGATTAGTAGGGAGCCACTAAGAAGAAGAAGAAGAAGAAGAAGAAGAAGAAGAAGAAGAAGAAGAAGAAGAAGAAGAAAGACATCCGAACTCACCACATTGAGTGAACGTTTCTGACAAATGGACTGTAATGTTATCTAGAGGAAAGGTTAAAAGGAAAATTTTAAGAGTGCTATGATGAATAATTGAATGCGGCATTGCAAAAAAAGTGCCTAAGTCACTTGAAGCAAAGTTTTGAAAAAAGACTGTCTGGCTCAATATCTAAGGAATATAAAATAACACAAGACTTGGGAAGCTTACTGCAGTGCAGTATTTTTTGTATAGGATTTGTCACACTTACGATATCAATGACATAGGTATCCTTCTGTTCAGAATGTGTGTCTCTATATGCATGGATACCGACAATGACCATATCTCAATTTTTCAAAATAAGTGACTAGGCACCTTTCTGCAATGACACATTCAACTGTATTATAAAGTAATGTAATATATAGTTAAATGAATAACAAAAGCAAGAATACTACTCAAACAAATAGGCTACACTTAAAAGAAAATCACCTCACGTGCGAAGTTTGTATCACCTTGTGAGCGCAATTTTTAAGTTGGAAGATATTTTTCATTTCTTAATAAGAAAATGAAGTTAAGAAGCCCCCTAAGTCTGACTATGTTTTAAGTATAATACGAATGCAAGGAAGGGGTAATGAAAAATTAGCGACTTCGCTCTGAAGAAGGGAGTTCCTAATTAAAAGTGTAAGGTTTATGTTTTGCATATATTTAATGTCCCCACGCGAGAGGGTGAGAATCATTTTAATTTCAAGCAAAACTTTCGCATCTTAAAAAGAGGAGGAAGGGGAAATAATGTATCTATCTTGAAGAAAAAACTTTCCCAGAGTCACACAGCGTAATATTTTAAAACGTCAAAAAATTCAGTATTAGCCGTTGTATATCTGAAAAGAGATTCAGGTATTCTTCATACATAAAGCGAGCCGGGAGATTGGAAGACTCCACGCTAAATGAGATTCCACTCTGTCATTATTTTTCTTTTTTCCTCTACCTCTCCTCCTGAAGTACAATTCTTGAATAAGAAGTGGCAGCGAAAGAAATTCAGTACAATAGATGAAACCAAGATTTTCCAAGTTGTTTTAACAAAACTTACACAACTATATTTTTAATATACTTCGGCTTATTTAAATTCACTCTGTGATTTTATGACTGATGTAACAAATAATTTCTGCAGCATTAATTCAGGTACAATTCCCTTTGAAGTTCATGTCTCCACACTCTTATTGAAACGTGACTGAAATATTCAATTCAAAACCAGTCGAAAAATTAAGAGACAGTAGAGTCTCTGGAGTACAGAGACAGTTTCTAAAATAACTGATAAAATTTACATCTACTTTCTTACATAATTTCAAATAACCATCTTATTATAAGTCCTGAAGTCATTAGACTATATACTACAAGTTGTCGGTCTGTGTGGCGCAGTTAGTATCATGCTGGCTTTCTGTGCCCAAGGTTGCGGCTTCGATCCCGGCCCAGGTCGATGGCATTTATGTTTGTACAGATGTGACAGGATTAGATTTACTGGCATGTAAAAGAACTCTAGCGGGACAAAATTCCGGCACACCGGCGACGGTCACAGGCCTAAGTTGCAGTATATACCCGTCGTTAAATAATCATACCAACCAATCTTTCTTGTATTAATCAAAGGTCCAGAGTCATTCTGCTCAAACGATCTCTTGACTACATTTAAACAAGTGATTTCGTTACTGTGAAAGACTATCAAAGATCTATTCCACAGGTTAACAAACTAGAGTATTACTGGATCGGCAAAACTACAAAATTGACTCTTAATCTCCACATTTCATGCCTGATTGGACAGGTAGTGAAGTTTAATACCAAAGAGGTAGATTTTGTGTAAATTTGTCCACCTTATGCCCTCAATATAGCCTAGGATGTCTAGGGAATGATGCCAATAACATTTAAAATATATGATGTAGTCTTTATATTAACATGTAAGTTATAATGTGAATAACAGCCTGATTTGAGGCAATTTTTTATATTATTTAGGCCTATGCATAAAATCCTACTTATAGGAATTGTCATATAACAAGTTATACTTACATAAAACCACTATAAACTATTACAAGATACAGTTTGTAGGTACAAACTGTATGTTTATAGTTGTTTTACATAAGTATTTTTAAATGTTAGGCTATATGACAATTCCTGTTTCTGAGCTGCTGAATAACATGAAATTCTTCTCAATAGTATCAATATCAACTGAAATTGTGGTATAGATAATAATAATATTAATAATAATAATAATAATAATAATAATAAAATTAATGACATATTGATGAAATTTGAATGTCGTCTAAACGCTTACATGTTCGAATCCTTCACACATCGCCTCTAGTTCAGATGGCAATGAATTCGTTACACTATAACATCTTTATTTTGAAATATTTATAATACTTACTGTAAATGTAGTTCTATCACCGAAAAATAGTGCTTCTTATAAGTTATTAAATATTTTTAAATTCAAATCCACACTCAATGAAAAAGAACACTTTAGGCCTGTATAATACTAAATTCGGTGTTCTTTAATAAGCCTGAACTTCTGGTGTCAATGTTCTCTTAACGCACTTCCTTTGTGATTTTTCAGGTCCTTCAAAGTTAGCCACCAAGATCAGCCCAACATGATCTATATTTAATTTAATTATGTTTACAAACTCGTGGCCTATACAAAGTGCCAAAGAAAGGAGAAAGGTGGTAGGCCCATGGACAACTCCCTAATGTACTAAGGAACTACTAGGTCGTGAAAGGTTAAATTATATTATGGGATTTCCTGTATGATCACGAGGAACTTTATTTCTTTGTCGACAACATACATTTTCGGTACCATTTTCGGAAAAGAAGCTATAAAAAATCTTTTAAACATTTAATAGAAAAATATATAATTGATTGTTCGACCTTCCATAACACACTAATTTTATGTGACGTAATGGTATATTATTGATTATGCATAAAGTGCACCCATTAATTGTTATTCTAACCATCAATTTCCTATTAGACAGATCCGATATTGATTAATAGCATAAGAGAAACAATCTTGAAGCTTTGAAGGAGCAATAAATTTCGATTCACGCTGCTAAACCAACAATATGTAGCCTATTGAAAGTAAATTCAATTTTCTTCATGTTCATTTTAATGTTGTAATAAATTGAGTTCATTTCGTGTGTCTTAATGTGCGTTGCTTTGAGGTTAAAATGTACAAGCGAAGCCCTGCGCCCTGCACAATTTTGTCACCTGCCATTCATTGCAAAAGACGAGAACAACTAATGGCCACCGAGATAGAGTCGTTTGTTTTATCAGTTTCAAGGCATTAAAAAACACAGAAATTTATAATTTGGCCGAACAAAAAGAGTCGTATGCGTCTTACATAAAATGGTAATTAAGATGCTAGGATGAAAATTATGAAACAAGCGTAACGAGTATCATAAATGTAGGCCTACTCATATCTTAATAAATGCTATTATAGGTTAATTTCATAATGTACTACTACCGTATATCTTTCAAACGGACAGTGAATAATATTTAAACAATGGGTACATTTTACCAACAAGAAACAATGCTGAACATTGAACAGCTATCAATGTTATACAAACAGTTCCTCAGAATATAAACTTGATGTTTCAGCGCAAAGAGAATCACTGTTTTGCACAGTCCACGATCTATTTGAAAGTCACTGCAGATAGGGCCTGTGATAGTGCCTCTTTCACCGAGCATTAGACCAAACAACTATGTTTTGTTATGACTTTATTTCAGCTGGTAATAAGCAGTAAATAGGTTGATAGATATACGTACTTAAATAAGTAATATAAATGCACGGGCGACAGTAGTACGAGTATATCTGCGCAAACTTTTACAGCTTCTTCCTTCGGTAGATAAAAAAAAAAAACAACAAAAATCAAACTCATTTTTTGTCCCAGGTGAGTACCTTTCTCAGGAAGAAATATTTTGTCCCAAAATTTTAACCGTGCTTTACTTGATAAGTTATTATCCGCACTGTTCCAATATTTTTAGCAGAGGAAAGAATAAGGAATAGACTTTCCTTTTCCAGTTTTTCAATAAAACTGACAGTTTTCGCACCGGTACTAATTAAATACAAAAATGGACGACACAATCCAAGAAACTTGGCAACGTTAAGACATGTTTATTCGTCACGAAGTACGTTTATTTTCACACTAGTGACAAACAGGACATTGCCACCAAAAGAGCGAGCTGGCTGAGCGCTGTTGCCAGTCTGCGGAGACTGTTATAGTAATTATTTCATAAGCCATGTCCCTAACCCCAAAGCCCAAAACAGATTTTACATTTATTTTAATTATATATACTGCCCCGTTTAGTCTGCACAGTTATATAAAAATATATATGGTCCAATGTATATGTAAACTGCAGTTTTTATTTTTTAAATAAAAAATTTTAAAATCAATTATAAATTAGTTTCTATTTTGATCCGTGTGTGAATGGAGTTACAAGCGTTTCTCCAGCCTGAATGGAAAGAGAACACGAATGAATACTTGACAGAGTTTGCTGTGTCACTGCAATAAAAATGTGTTTTTCTATGAAAAGTGTTGCTCCACTGCGATCGATAGTGTTGTTTGTTTGGGAGTGTAAATTGTGTGACAGTTTTTGTTCTCCAAACTGCATAAATATTTTAAGGCAGCCGTATTATCGATTTGCTGCAGTACAAGCTACCTAATTTTAGTTTCGTTCTGATGAATTTCCCTAAATGCCAAAAGGCGCAAAGTCGAACCATTCATGTCAGCGGCTCTGGCGAGAAAATTATTCATCTTCGTCATCCAAATAAGAAAGAAGAGAGTAGAAAGTTGACATATATTTGAATCCTTCCTGCCCTGAACAATTTAATTTTATCTAGTTGGAATGAAATTTACCACAAGGTACCCTACGTGTGGTAAATACTCCGAATCAAAGACGTAATTAAACTTTTTCAATTCAATTTTGGACACACTTTTCATGCATTTTAACAAACAGATATTATTACATAAATTTTAACAGCAACAACCAACACTATTTTTAACCTTTGATGTTGTCAGTCCTAAGTCCAAATAGCAAGGAAAATACCTTTGGTTATGTGTTTGTGCTCAAGTGGAAGGAACGAATTTAACTTCTTTGTTCTCAATCTCAATATCCTTATGTACGAAATAAGATGATTTGTGTCATCTATAAGATATAGTAAATTATGCAACAAGCCTATAATGACATTTATTAAGATACGAGTAGCCTACGCTTATAAAACGACCAAATCGAATTTCATAATTTTCATACAAGTAGCCTATCTTAAGTACCATTATAGGCAAGTTTCATAGGTTACGACTGTTTTTGTTCGACCATAATTAGTCTAAATGTTTAAGTTTTGAGGTTTATTTCACTCAAACAAACAGTAAGTTGAATTTCGCGTCAGCTGGTTGTCGTAGTTCTCGTTTTCTCCGACAGACGACACTTCATGGATCAGTCAAATCGAAACTTCCTTTTGTTAATTTTCTTGAAACCAACGGATTTTGACAACAACAAATGAATACATTTTAGTATGATAATAAAATTTACATGAACAGAATTGATTTTATTTAAAATATAAGTTGTTCATTATGCAGTTTCCAATTGCTAGTCTCAAAGTTTCAAGATTTTTCCGTGTTCGATAATAATCGATACCACACCGATGCCATAATGATTACAGATTCGAAATGAGTATTATGATACCGTTACGTCACACGTAGCAAGCGTATTACAGTATGGTCGAACAAGAAGATACATGGGATATATATTAGTCATTCTAGCACACCCGAAGGATTAAGCTCGCGTTCAGGAAAGATTATTAGATGACAAAAAAATCAAAACAAAAATGAAAGCTGTATTCATTACTTACAATGGCTTATCTTATTCTGAATTTTGTTCAGCATGAGTTCTTTTACATGTTTTTAAATCTACAAACCTGAGACTATCACATTTATGCACACGTAAATGTCATTTAGCTGGACCGGAATCGAACTCATGTTCTTGAGCACAGAAAGTCAAATATTATTTACTTCCTTACTTACTCAATGGCAATAGACAATTCCTAAGCAAGCTACAGGAATATTACCTATTTTATGGAACCCGAATGTTCATTCCGCGCTTACATGAACCCACCATTCAACCCTATTCTATTCTAACTCCATCCAACCATCCCTCGCAAATCCTGATTCCCTTAAATCTATCCTAACATTGTCCTCCCACCTACGAATATGTCTTCCAAGTGGTCTCTTCCTTTGGGTATTCCAGTTAATACTTTTGAGATATGTCTTTCCTCCCCCATGCGTGCTACAAGTCCAGCCCTTTTCATCCTCCTCCGTGATTTCATTACCTTACTACTTCTTTGGTATCCCAAACTGAATTAGGATAATGTACAATTTTTCTCGCCTGTCTGAATCATATGCTTTTTAGAGTGTATGTATACCTGGTGAACAGACTTATTATATTCCCACCTTTTCTCCAAGATTTGAAGAATACAAAATATCTTATCAATGGTTGATCTATTTCACCTATTTCAACGTTGGTGATCTCCAATGATTTCGTCCGCATATGGGGTTAATCTTGACAGAAGTATATTAGACAAAATGTTGTATGATGTTGATAAGTGAAAAATTCCTCGATAGTTATTACCAGGGCCCGGATTCTAATGACATGTCATGTTTTTATTGATGCTGCATATACATTGCCAACTTGTAGATACATCCTTTTCATGGCCTCTAGATTATAGAAATACATTTTTATTAGGTCATTTTTTGTCATTTTATGCAATTTTATATATTTAGGGCATTTATTTCAAATTTAGGTCATTATTTTGTCATTTTCGTGTCATTTGCTTCATTATTTAGTCATTTTCATGTGTTTACATTGAGTGTATTAACATTTTTTCGTCCCTAGCAGTGCTGTCTTTGAAGTGTTGTTTGTTTAATGCAAGAAGGAAAAATTCGGCATTAAGTGCCGTCATGTTTCAGTCGGAAATGAGAATCAAAGAAACGCCAAAATTGTTGTTAGATTGACTTAGCACCAGAGTCTGCCACCTGCTTGGATTTGAGAGTGCAAACTACTGTTTACCCTCAATTAAACAACAATATAATCCTGCAGACCACAAAAGGAAATGCCGAATTTTGACTTGCCAGTGCCTCAGTGCCAGTATAAATTTCCGTGAGGAAAGAACATTCACAACATTTACAATTATGTACAAACTAGTCTATAACTTAGTGTGTACTATAATATTTTTTTATAAATAGAATATCAGTTTTTAGGTCATTTTTTTTATAAATATTAAGTGATTTTCTTTAAAATTCAGGGTCAATTTATAGGTCACTTCTCAAAAAATTTTAGGTCATCAGAATCCGGGCCCTGGTTATTACATTCGGTCCTTTCTACCTTTTTATGGATCGGTATAGGCTAATAATATATTCTTTCCATTCCTTTGGCGATTCTTCCTTTATCCAAATCATAATAATTATTTATCCCCACCTGCCTTAATTAATTCTACTGGAATTTGGTCAACGGCTGGAGAGTTGTGTGTATGCTTTTATATTTATTATTTTATTTTATTTTTACCTATAGTACTTTTCTACTTCTGATAGGTTTGGTTCAGCAACCTAGTTGCTCTGCTGTAAATAGTTCGCTTTCTATACTTTGGATATCTCCAACAGTTTTTCCACCTATTCAAAATATTATTAGGAGCCGCGAGTGAAGTACCAAGTATTGCTTTAATTAAGGATTAATTGTCAATGAAATATTTATAAAATAAATGTTTATGTTTTTGTTTTTGACCTTAATCAATACAACAACAATAATAGTACCGTAATAATAATAATAATAATAATAATAATAATAGTAATAATAATAATAATAATATTAATAATAATAATAATAAATGGTTTTTATTTTACCTGGCACAGTCAAGGCCTGCACTATTATTAGGCTACATTCTCATGAAAGGAATATCTTCCAATGACAGTTGAATAAATATTCTTGAACTAAAATTACCATTGTGTCTTGGTTCAAGTAGGTACAGTGAGTAATGTCAAGAATGATAATTAGGTAAAAATAAATTTAAATTACAGATAGATTTATTTTTGTGATTAACGTTCAGTAATATGGTTGAAAATTTCTCTGACGTACAACACATTGAATTATGCCAATAGGAGATTTGAAAATACTGTAAATTAATTACGGCAAATGTAAGGCAAATGTACAAGTAGAGTGCAAGCTCTTATCTAAAAATTATTAAACTAAACATTTTTTTACAAAAAATAAAACTTCACTTCGGAAAATAAAGTTAAAGATTCTCATAAACAGGAAGAAACAAGTTAGAGATGTAGGTTAAATGTCAACACTGAATCCTTCCCAATTCATGTTCTCGACTGGTTGGACATGGTCCGATCAATCTCTATGTCTCGGAAAATTATTTTCATAGTTATTCTATTGTTATGCCACTGTACCACCGCCTACTTAACTATTCAGGTCCGCTAATGCACACAATGTGTTAAAGTAAGATACACTTACACCAACTGCACTGGTAACATGTCCAGCAAAATGCAATTCGTGGAAGAAAAATGGTAGTAAATAATACATTACTTGACTAAAAAACCCAAGCCAAATGACTGCAGCCAACATCAACTTGATCCTAAGCTATATGACAAAATGACACTACGGAATAAGAACTTTGTAGCATTTTTCCTTTTCTATCTTTTCTATCTTTCCTACTCTCTTTCTTTCTGTTTTTTTTATTTCGCAGTTTCGTAGGACTTATAAGCCAATGCTCATAAACGAGATTCAATCTAAGGCTCTGGGCCCTGTTTCATAGAACTTTTACACTAATGTTCTTTGCAAATTCAGTTATTATTATTAGTTTTCTGTTTCATAAAAATATTTTCTAATAATATTAGTTATGAGTTCATGGCTCTAAATTATTAGTAAATATTGCTAACTGTTTCATAGACTGCAGAGGTAATAAAATATACTGATAATATTAGGTGTTTTCTATAAGTGTATTTGGGCTAATAAGATATTATCAATCCCATGCAATTCAGATTTTGTAAAATTGTGGAAAATTATGAATTTAGAGAAAGCTTACATACGCTATCAAAGGAATTTTTGTAATCTGTTTTTAGGATTTTAGGTTCGATTTTAGCCTACTGCTATCTTGAATAAGTGCCTGGCGGAATTATTAAATTCTTAGAGTTAATTATTATTTGTTACATTTATGAAGATATATGTAGGCCGTGCTGTTTTGAAATAGTATAAACAAAAAGATTAAGAAGGGAAAAACACAAACAACAATCCAGACATAACCTCCAAATCAATCAGCTGACTAATGAACTAATAATATTAGTGAAATTATTTTATTAGTAGTGTTCATAAGATTTTTATAACTAATGATTAATATTATGAGTTCTAATATTATTAACTAATATTATAAGCAAGTTTTATGAAACAGACACCTAACGTGGAGTAGCTCACCACGTTAGTGTAAGTGAATTTTCCCTATTCGATAGGAGGTCCTTGCCCTTCACGGGACATTATGGATATTTTCATTTCATGAAACAGGGCTCTGGGTGACATCAGAGAATTGAATGGGCAATCTACCAACTCCACCTTAGCCTGACACTAGAAGGACCAACTGGTCATTTTTACCAATTTCAACTTTATAATCGTTTCTCATCTTCTTTCTATTCTGTCCAAAGAAGTTCACTTCTATTGGTTTTTCTCAAATTTTCTAACTTTTTTCTGAAATTTCAAGTACAGAATATTATTAGATACGGGAATATCTCCTACTTAGAAAGATCAACACAGGTCGGTTGGACAGGTCATCCCTCTCTCATATTTGTTTGATTCAGTAAACTACAAATATTGCTGATTTATTTTGTCTACTGCTAAAAGTATAAGCAATGCATTTTCATCATATGACTATATTATTGAATATCAGTAACGATTCTTAAAATATTATATCACTGTGCCAGTGTTTTACGCATAAATTAATTTCCCAGGGGTTAAGAGGATATCTATAATATTAGGTGAGATCTTGCAATACATAACTAGGATAAACAGTACATTTATAACGATTTATTTAATCTAAGATACAATAACAATTGGACCATAGCTTTAGCTGCCTTTAAATATATTGACCTGACAACATTGGAAATACTGCTCTAGAATATGTTAATATTGATTCGGCGCAAAACAGCAAGATAGCTAGTAAATATATATTGGCGGGGTCATCTCTTCACGGCGGAACAAAGAAACCAAAAGGAAACAACAACAAAAACTTTAACCGAAATGAATAAAAGAAAACTAGGGAAAGTAGTGGGATAAAGTATAAATCTAATTCAGCATAATATAAATAAGAAAATTAACAAATAAATCAAGTAAAATCCCACCAGAAAAGAAAAAATTAAATAAACTCGTTAACTGAGCTTAAACAAACATACCTGCAGAAGATAGGGATAAGGGTACCACAAATGGGGGTCGTGCAGATCGGCACAGTCGCATCTTCGTGCACATCGGCCGAGAAGAGATGATAAAGAGCTCTAAGTACCTATATAAATACAAATACAATTATTAAGCATTATTAATAAATTCAGCATTATGTGATAGCTTGGCCCGTAGTAAACGTACTTTGTACTAACTTTTTGCATAGATATATAGAGCCATAACTTCCTTAGTCATAGCCTACTACGATATCGCAAAGACCATTCCAGGAGATTATGCAGAGAGTTAACAGTATTTCTCAATGACCTAAGTTCGTTATTAAACCAATTAAGGCACAGTTTGAAAACATACTGACGTCAATGAAATGCTACTACACTAATAGTGCTCCTACCAGAGGCAACTCATGTTTGGACAATTTTATTACTAATATCTCGCGTGATTCTATATAATTATACTGAAGTAATAAAATTACCATAGTCTAATTTGGACATTGTCAACAACTGTTGTTTTCAATGGAACTACGTTCAGTGGTAAACACTGTGAAATGGTCAATACTCTTCATTTTACTGTTCATAATCTTAATGCTTTTATAAATTACCATATTTATCTACTCTCGAATGGGATTTAATATAAATCCTATTTTTTGTATTTTTGAAACATTTATGTTAATTTTTTATAAATATTTTAACATTTTTTCCCAGTTAAGAAAATAGAAATTGTTATATTTCTTATGCACGGTTTAATAGGGGTTGACTTGTTGTTGACATCAAGGTTAACATCACCACCTAATATAACTTGCAGATTAAATGATTCTAGGTATAGGCCTATAAGACGTTTCTCAAGAAGATTAAGAGAAGTATTCATATCTCCACTTGGCGTTGGGTAGATGGAATTAAGGATAACCTTAGAAATTATAACGATTCCTCCTGTAACTTCAAAATGTTGTTCGTGGCAAAAACGTTCAAGTTTCAATTTGTGATATTTGATATTATCCTTGAGGTATAACCCTAAACCTCCATGTAAAAATAGACTTCTACAAAAAATTGAGACACAATTAAAACCACTTATTTTGGCAACTAGATGAGTTCTTTCCTTGCACAAGTGCTCGAAAACACAAAAGGCCTTCATTGAGAATAACTTCTAAACCTTCCAGTTTGTTATAGAGAGGCTGAACGTTAAGAGATAAAAGGTTCACGTTCAATTTCGTGGAAAGCAAAATATTGGACTTCATCCTTTGTTCAGTTTTTGACGGACGTGTAAAAACGTCGCATGCAAGCATTTTTAGGACATAGTTAGGGATCAAGGCCTAATAAATTCTAAATGTTCTTCATATATGTTAAGTCTAAATGAGAAGTTTCGGGAGTCTCGATTCTAATTTTTCACCTGTTACTTCTGCAAAATTCGATTTAAGAAAGCCAGTTAGATCTTCAATCTTCGTACCTGGAGCAAGACTACGGACGTGCAACGAAACCAATTTCGGAACAGCCTTTACTTGTAATGAATTGGCACCATCACTATTATTATTACCTACCACTGTTGGATGTATATGTTTTCTGCGTTTCACAATTTCAGTCCACGATTAAGTCGGGAATTTTTTCTCTACTCCTGAAACTTCATCCTCGTGGGTAGTCGCATGCTGTGAACTGTTGGCAGTATTAGTGTCATTTCTTTGTGATATAGCGGAATCTTTGTTCAGATTTACATTAGACTGTAACGGGATTTTATTAACTGCCCTAGTTGATTCCAAAGCTAGTACACTTTCCACCAAGGAATCACTTTCTGTTATTTCGTTGAGCTTTCCTTTTGGCCTGTTTTCATTTAGCAACTGTGTTAAAATGTTATTCTTATCCTGCAATGCTTCAATAACACAATCTTTCCATTACAATAAATACTTAAGTATGTGAATGTCTATTTTGTTTTCACTGTTAGCTAAGTCACTCAGAGCATCACATAGCTCATCATTCACATTACCTTTAAGTGTATCTTCACTGTTACAACACTTCACGGTGTTCTCGTCAATTATTTCAATATTATTCATTAATTTATCACAGTTTACGTGAAATAAATGATCGCATACATTACATTTGTCACCGTTAACTGCTTTCGATTTACAGCGTTTACAGCCATGACAGTCCGTAGTACAAATCAGAGAGCTCACCACAGGAACGTCCGCTCAGGGCAGAACAATCTTTAACTCTCATTAGGAGAAAACAGTAGGAATTCGTTGTATATCTTTTAGAAAAAAATCGGTTTGTAGCATCATGGTGAAAAAAAAGCAAAAAAGTATGAAAAATGGTTTTAGTGGGCCGTGGTGGGAGAGAGCTACGAAGCTGGCGGCTCGCCTTCGCTTCGTTTTCAGCACTTCGGCCGTTTCCACGGTTAGATTGCTCGGCGGCCCGAGAATAACCCGTTTTCGGAGTGGTTTTTAAGGGTATATTCGATTTTACATCTGTACTTGTTTATAATTGGGTTGTAAGGCAGCCCCCCGCGAACAAAAAGCGACTTGAACTTTTACTGTGTGGTTATTTTTCTAAAGATTGCCAGCCTTTTAGCAAAACACCTGTTTTCACATTTTAGCGATTTTCTAAAAAGTTAAAAAATATTTTTGGATAAACGTTTTACCACAGGTATAGACAGCTACAATTTCAGCCCAAATAGACCTCTCTACGATGCATATAAGCCGAGTAATAAAATGTTGAAAAAAGACAATTCTTAGTAGTTTTCGATTTTTCTTGCAAAATGTTGTGAACCTATTTTTAGCGTTTGGGACGCATTTTCTTCGTCTTTTTAAGCTCTATTTCGTGTTATTTTTTTCTTTTTTTCCCATTTTTAATCATCTTATAATGGAAAAAATATTTTTCACATCTTTTTGCATTTTACACCATGATGCTACAAACCGATTATTTCCAAAACATATATAATGAATTCCTACTATTTTTCTCCTAGTTATTGCGTAGAGAAAGTGAGCATTGATTTTTCTAGAAATAGTTACATTATCAGAATTTTAATATGGAAAGTTTTAGTGCTTATAAAAAATTGAGAGTGTAAGACAACAGGTTTTTTATAATTGATTGTTTTTTTAATCCAAATTATTTTCTTAGAGTGTCATATGCTTATATATGAGACTGTTTATACTTCCATTTCGAATGGTTGATTTTCAAGATTTTTAAATCGGAGACAATTCCTTCAGTCATGCTAAAATCACATTGGACTATTCGGTGCAGATACTATTTTTAACAAATTCAACTGTCCGGCATTGAATTCGTAAATAGAGAGTGTGCTAGGAGTGTGAAGGAAAAACCCAACCTTATTTGTTCAACTTAGCTTTCCCGTAAACAAGTCGGATTCAAGGTTGTACTTTCTGAGAAAATTATCCCATAAACCATGTTTGCGAACTTTTCCATCCATTGAGAAAAAAAAATCCTGATATTACAATAAACCTACAGGTATTCATAGAAAAAGAAACAATTTCAGGGATACTCAATATTCGAATCAGCAAATAAGATACTGTACAACTAATAAATGAGGGCAAGGAAAAGAACATACAACAATAGAAACAAATATAAACCAACAATAGAAACAAATATAAACCAAACAATGGCACGAAACAGTAAAGTAATCCACAAGAGGATAAAGAAATAGAAGAGGAAAGGAAACGGAATGTTGTCCTGTTGTGAAATAACAAAGCTGCAGAAAGGTTGTGCCGGATTGTGAGTAAAAGGCTCAAGTCGTGTGAGAGTGGACAAAGAAACACTTCACTCACCAACTTAACGTCTATATTTTAGCTGTCGAACTTAAAGAGCAAGGGCTTCCAATATTCCAGGATCTCGTAAATACGAGTTCATAAATTAGATTAATATAAAAAATAAACTTAATTTATACCTTTCCTAAAAGTTCATTAGAGCCCTATGAAATTCCCGTTCTACCGCCGAACGGTATTCTAACAAAGAAAGCAAATAAATAGTTTTTTCTATTTAAGAATAATTTTAAAATCATCTGAAATATTTTATGAAGTAAGAAGTACAGAGATAGCAAACTGAAAGCATCTTAAAAGTTGACGACGTAGTGTGGTTTATGGGAGGAGAAGATGTTTAGTCCGTTCTTCATTTAATCGATAATTACTGGTGAAATGTACATCTGTGTGTAGAGTGAGGAAGTTGTACCAGAACTTGATAATATTGACGGCTATCCCATGTAGTTTATGAAATATGGTGTTCGGCCATTTCATGTAACTTTGGTACCCCATGTGTTACATGTTTCCCGTTAGCTGGATTGCGGGAAGCTTACCTGTGGGATGGACTCCATGATAACCAGACCTGAGCCCCAGACTATATGCGAAGTGTTAACAGTTCAGACACATGCAATGAGAATCAGTGTCTAGAATCATCTCCAGGAAAGGATAATCACTTCATCAGCACCTTACATGTTAATAAGGATTCAATATATCACGGTAAAACGTTTGAGAAAGTTTGTTGAGAATCGTGGCAAACACGATGGAGCGCATATAGTAGGGAAATGAGTTGTTGATAATTTTCCCCACGGTACCGAGCCTTAAAGCCATCAGGCACATTGTGCAATGCTTTTACCATCAGTAATTGAAGCGTTTAATCATGTAAATGTCTATGTGCCAAAATCATGATTTTTCAGCTGATAATTTTAAATGGATCTATGTACCCAGACCAATGCATTTCAGAAGGGTCCTAGGTCCAGGGAAAGCCACGTTAGTAGAAATAAATTCCAAGATATAGCGCTGGGTCTATCTCTGGCACGAATTTCTGTGGGTCTATGTTTTGTTTTCCACACAATCATGATTTTGGCACTTAGACCCTTATAAAACTAATCGCTTCAATTTTGATCATTTGCTTGAATGGTCTAGGTTACATAAAGTCAAAAGCATACAACTGACACACTGTCCTTTCAAATACCATATATATCCTATTCTAACAATGTCTTTGTAGACATATTACGTTAAGCATTGGTAGTAAATTAAACTTAAGATTGCTTTATACAGTGATTATCTTCTTCTAGGCCTATTACTACTCCTTTCTGTACAATTTCCTTCTCGCGGATATGTAAAACAATGCCTTTTATAAAACCTTCGAATGCACTGACTCATCGAACAAAATTAATAAAATTCCTGTGTGACCAAATGTCCAAATAATAATCATTTTAGATTTCACTTTAGCTTTACCTACGTGTGTATTTACTATTCAGCTCTTTAGGGTTCCAGCAATATGAGGTATGGGAATGTGTCAGCCACCGTTTTGACCCCCGAGAGTGCTCCTGGTACTCATTTCTATTAATGGTTGTGTCGATCCCAGGCCCATGATGCCACCAGAGGAATTAGGGCCGATTATCTTTTATATAGACGTTACTTACTTATGGTATGTTATATAAACAGTGCGTCAACAGGCTTATCGACCGATGTGAGGTCGGCTGTCATGTCGATCAGATGAACGATGTCTCCCGATGGTCGCAATTGCACTGAAAATAAATACCGGTACTTCCTCTCTTCCCAGATGTAGTAATTCTGTAAAGCCGCGTACACACACGACGAACAAAGGCCAACGAATGTCAACCCACCGCTTTATTGGCCCTGTGTGTACGGGGCAAGGCGTATTTTATGTATTTACTTTATTTGGAAGGGTTAGTCAGTGGTGTCAATATAACAATTGAAGGACTTTTATGATAGTTGAGAGCTTATTAGAGCACTGACCACGATATGTAAGTCAAACATCTTAAGCCACGTACACACGCCACGTGCATTCGGGCCAATGTTGGTTGACGTCTGGTCTCTCGTCCACACCAAACCAAGGGGTTGGGGCCAAGGGATTCTACACTACACTTTATATGTCTACACCAGGAGAAGGGACCCATGCCAACCTTTCGATGTTACCCCTAGAAGTCAGAACCTGAACGAGGGCCAACGAATTCGTTGGCTCTGATTTGCCTCCCGTACATAGACGGCGAACGTAGGTCAACGAATGACAACCAATGCATTCGGGCGAATGTTGGTTGCCGTTCGTTGGCTTTCGTTGGCTCTGTATGTACGCGGCTTTACCGTCTACAAACCTTCGGCCTCTCGTCCACACCAAACGAAGGGGTTAGGGCCAAGGGATTCTACACTACACAAGGAGAGGGGGACTTAAGGTGTATGCTACACACACCCACAAATTGGAAGAGCCGAACGAAAATATAGGGGAAATTAACTCAATTTCGAAAGAAGAGCTGATGCCTATGAACCGAAATTGCCTGAAAATGATGTAAGATATTCCGGGTATAGGACAACAAATCCAACGTCTCCTGTCATAAGGTATGTGCTTGCTTTCATCTCGCTGGATGGGAACTTGAGCAGTTTGCCTCGTTTCGCTAGGAGTTGCCGCTTGAGGACTGATCTCGGCCCCCGCCGTGACAAGGGCAACACACCGCTGATGGTTGGTTTAACGACAGGAATGTACTAGGCCTGTGACCATCGCCGGTGTGCCTGAATTTCGTTCCATAGAAGGACTTTTGTATGCCTTTGAATCTACAGATATGGGCCTGACACATTTTTATGTACACACAAATGCCAACGACCTGGATTGGATTCGGATCACAACCTTGAGCACAGAAAGCCAGCGCGATTCTGACTGCGCTATCCAGGCCGACCGCACGGTATGTAGGCAATATGTGTGTGCAGTGTGTATTATTTGTGTTTGTGTGTAGGTGTATATTCGTGTGTTTTTACGCAAGTATTCTTAGTACTGTACAACAACTGTACTGATGTCGAATTTTTACCATAAATGTTTTGAGGTCCCTTCAGTCCAAACATGCAATTTTCAGAAAATATTTTGTGGGTGTGTATCTTTGTGTGTCTCTTTGTGGGCATGACAGCGTGTGTGTATTCTGTATTCTTTTATTCGACTTCCACAGTTTTCAGGGGCGTGGCAAGAAGCATGTAGCCGAATTCCCATTTTTATAAGACAACATTCTTTACTTCATTTAGTATACCAAGAATTTTGTTTACAATTTGATTACTATTATTATTATTATTATTATTACACTAGACCCACAATGTTTATTTGACTATTTTTTCGTAGAATCTGACAAGAAATATAATTTCATGACGAACACTATGTCCAGAGGGGATCTATATAACCCTAAAGCCACCGCTTAAGATATGCCGCAATAAGAATAAAGAAAACAGCAAGAACCAAATGAAGAGAAAGTGCAAAATGTCCTATTAGTGTCTCACATATTTATTTATGTATGAATGGATAAATAGAAAGTTGAGAATTCTAAGCTCTTTATGACCTCGGTTTAAGTTATCCTACTAAAAACCATTAGATCATAGTTACAAATATTTCCTCCTGTAAATACCATGAAACAAAAAATCCACTACGTTAAATAATTATTATACAGACATCTAATCAAGTTATTAATCTTTTAAAAAATTAGATAAACAGGGAGCATCATAATTGTAAAGTAACACTTTCCAAGAAGGAATCTACTTCAATCTTCGGCCTATGCGTGTTTAAGCAGAGGAAGAAGTAAGAATGGGCGTGGTTGCTGGAAATCAGAACAATGAGCTGACAGCTTTGAAACCATCTGTTATGTAGTCATTATTCTTTATCAATTTACTTTCCTTAATTCTATGTCTTTGCACAGTAATTATCACCTAAAATTTTCCTTAATATCGTCGCAACTCCGTAGCATCCATTTGATTGTAGACAAGAGAGAAGAATTAAGTACATAATAATAATAATAATAATAATAATAATAATAATAATAATAATAATAATAAAAGCAATAAAATAATTTCCTTAAGTTGAATTTAAATTCCACATATAAATCACAGTCCTCATAGATGAAATATGATAAGATGGAGGAATCACTGCAGTGTTTAATTATCCAGACACTGCCTTCATAATTTTAGGACAACCTCCTGTGTTGCCAGATTTCAAAGAGCACGGCTTTTAAAATCAAGAGGGCAATGATGCAGATAATGGTTGCTTGTGGTAAAAAAATTAGTTCATCGGTCAGTCAATCATAGACATCAATTTTATTTTCATAATAGGCACCGTGCGATTTCTGCATGATAACAATCGGCCATTTAAAGAAGACACGGGATCAAAAGTAGGAAATGTTAAAGCATTCTATCTACGGTTTCCAGTTTCAGTCTCTTGCATATAGGCCTACGTAGTATAGAGAAGGTATTATGATGTGAGAAAAAATCGAAATCGAGGTATTTCACAATGCCTAGAAAGCGAAAAAAAAGTGTTTTTGGAATGATGTCTGTCTGTCTGTCGGCAAAGGTAGCAGAGAATGGTTCATTGCATTTACATCTCTTTTTTAATTAAAGAGTTTTTTGGAATGTTACCGAACTGCCCAGAATTTAGCTTCTTTAACTGAAAAACAAGGGGACTTTTCAAGAAAATAGTTTTTCAAAATTTTTATTTTTTAATAAATGGATCAAACGATTTAAACAAAAATTTAAATTTTGAAACACCTATTTAAAACTAATAAAATGGCTATATCAGTTTTTCTGTAAAAATTACTAGAGAGTACTATACTCGTGTCCATTTTTTATCTTCCTTTGCTATCTCCATTGCAGTAGGTGATAGGTTTCATGAATCTTACCATAGTGAAGTCGTAGAGGAAATTAAAATGAACATTTTTTGTTATAAACATTTTAGACCATGGGCTACCAATAGCAAACCCTCCCCCCCCCCCCCCCCCCCGTGGGATTTTCTGGGACACATATTTTTTTGTTGGTATTGTCGTCTAGTTTAAGATTTTAGTTGTTTTCCCCTTATCAATTACAGCATTTACCCGGAAACCCCGGAAAACCACGGAAATCCGGAGAAAATGGGTTTGTTTAAATTTTTTACTGTTCTTTGCCCCTAATATTCCCAGGGAATTTCTGACTCACATAGTTTTGTACGTATTGCCATCTAGTTTAAGGTTTCAGTTGTTTGCCCCTTACAAATTACAACATATCCCCGGAAAACCCGGAAAACAACGTATATACGGAGAAAATTACTATGTTTTAGTTTTTAAATCTTTGTTCTTTGCTCCTAATATTCAAAGGGAATTTCTGACTCATATGTTTTTTGTTGCCATTACCATCCAGATTAAGATTTCAGTTGTTTGCCCCTTATCAATTACAGCATATCCCCGGAAAACTCCGAAAACCAAGGAAATCCGGAAAAATTGACTTCGTTTGAATTTTTGAAAATCTTTGTTCTTTGCTACTAGTATTCAAAGGGAATTGGTAAATCATATGTTTTTGTGTTGGCATTGCCATCTAGATTAAGGTTTCAGTTGTTTGCCCCTTACCAATTACAGCATATCCCGGGAAAACCCGGAAAACCATGTATATACGGAGAAAATGACGGATTTTCGTGGTTTTCGGAGTTTTCCGGGGATATGCTGTAATTGATAGGGGCAAACAACTGAAACCTTAATCTAGATGGGAATACCAATACAAAAACATATAAGTCACCAATTCCCTTTGAATACTAGGAGGAAAAAAGTAAGATTTAAAAAATTAAAACAAAGTAATTTTCTCCGGATTTCCGTGGTTTTCCGAGTTTTCTGGGGAAATGCTGTAATTGATAGGGGACAAACAACTGAACCCTTACTCTAGATGGGAATACCAATACAAAAACATATAAGTCACGAATTCCCTTTGAATAATAGGAGGAAAAAACTTAGATTAGAAAAATTAAACAAAGTAATTTTCTCCGGATTTCCGTGGTTTTCCGAGTTTTATGGAAAAATGCTGTAATTAATAGGGGGAAAACAACTGAAACCTTAATCTAGATGGGAATACCAATACAAAAACATATATGTCACCAATTCCCTTTGGATACTAGGAGGAAAAAACTTAGATTAAAAAAATTAAACAAAGTAATTTTCTCCGGATTTCCGTGGTTTTCCGAGTTTTATGTGGAAATGCTGTAATTGATAGGGGGCAAACAACTGAAACCTTAATCTAGATGGGAGTACCAATACAAAAACATATATGTCACCAATTCCCTTTGAATACTAGGAGGAAAAAACTTAGATTAAAAAAATTAAACAAAGTAATTTTCTCCGGATTTCCGTGGTTTTCCGAGTTTTCTGGGGAAATGCTGTAATTGATAAGGGGCAAACAACTGAAACCTTAATTTAGATGGCAATACCAACACAAAACCATATTAGTCACCAATGCCCTTTGAATACTAGGGCAAAGAACTAAGATTTAAAAAAATGTAAACAAAGTCATTTTCTCAGGGTTTCCGTGGTTTTCGGAGTTTTCCGGGGATATACTGTAATTGATAATGGGCAAACAACTGAGACCTTAATCTAGATGGCAATACCAACAAAAAAAAAATATGAGTCAGAAATTCCCTTTGAATATTAGAAGGAAAAACAAAGATTGAAAAATAAAACATTGTCATTTTCTCCGTATATATGTGGTATTCCGGGTTTTCCGGGGATATGTTGTAATTGGTCAAGAGGCAAACAACTGAAACCTTAAATTAGATGACAATACCAACAAAAATATGCGAGTCAAAAATTCTCTGGGCATATTTGATGCAAAAAACAAAGACAAATTAAAACCAAGTCATTTCTCCGGATTTCCGTTGTTTTCCGGGGATATGCTGTAATTGAAAAGGGGCAAACAGCTAAAAACTTAATCTAGATGGCAATACCAACAATAAATATGTGATTCAGAAAATCCCTGGGCATATTAGGAGCAAAGAACAAAGAAAAATTAAAACAAACTAGTTTTCTCCGGATTTCCGGGGTTTCCGGGTAAATGCTGTAATTGATAAGGGGCAAACAACTAAAATATGAAACTCCATGTCAATACGAACAAAAAAATATATGAGTCGGAAAATCCCACGGGGGGGGGGGATGGGGGGTATACAGTAGCCCACGCTCTATTTCTTTATGAAATGCATAGATATCAAGAAAAGCACAAAATAAGTATTACTTTGTACAGAATGACAGAACATGCAGTAATTCAAATATGAATTATATTCTTTTGTTTACAAGAAATCTATAATAAACTTATTGTGAAATGCAGTCATAATGAACACACAAAAACCAATAAATTAGAACGAGGTGACCTACGTAAGAAGTACCTTGTGGCCAGCCAATTTGACTTGGATTTTTCATGCACGTCCACGTAACAACCTTGTATTGCATTCGCGCGAAGAATTCTAACTTCAATGAGAAACCGCAAAGGGAATATTTATTCCTTATTCCTTCCTCCGTTTATGTGAAAAAAAACTTAGAGCAGTACGGATAATAGGTAGTACTTATACGGTTTATGTTTATAAATAATTTTTCCCCTGAGAAAATTACTCACTTGAGAAATATGTGGTACTGGAGTTTTTGTTTCTGCCGAAGGAAGCTGCTAGAATCTGCACTGTTATAACTCCTTCCAGCTTGCATTTATGTATTTATTTATTTACTGAATCGAACTGATCATACATGATATGGGTCATGTCAATATCAAATTACAAATTAAAGAAAATATAAATTACAAATAAATAACATAAGTTAATTTAATATAGTTATAATTCTATTTAAGAACAATACAGATGGCACATTAAAGACTGTAGAAAGTGCTGTAAGGAAAGGAGGGAACAGTGATAGAAGACATTACAAACATAACAGAAGAAACTAGTCAAACTATTCAAGGATAGTATCTAAACTTTGAAAACATTAACACTGGAAAAAAGACAACCTTTAAATCTATCAAAATATTCATTTATGTCAAACAAAGGGAGAAAATTATTATTGTTTCATTGATACTTAACTCATTGAAGCTACTTTTGCTCAAGGTTTTCCTGCATCAGTTATTTTAAAATCATCCAATTTTTGTTTCTATTATGCTCGCGTAAAAATATGTCAATATTATCCTTAAAATAACTGAAACTTTCAATTACAGTAATTACATTAGATGCTTTCACTTTTTCAAAAAAGTTTACATTCTGCTTTACTATCCACATTAAATGAATAAATATACAATGCTAGCAATTTTCGAACATCGATATGTCATTTGCATTTTCTGCTCGTTAAAATCGTTTGACGGTTTAATGCACGAAAACATAATACTTGAATTACGAATTTAAAACCACGTGTATTTTGCATTTTAGACGTGCGTGGCTTTGTAATCTGAAGGCTCTAGGTTAGCGAGACCGTAGTGTTTTATGAAGATATAGACCTACCTATCTAGTTAGCTTGCTGTACGGTTGTGTTGTATTGGGTCTACACAACTCACAAACTCGGTGAAGCGAAAGTTAGTTTGTTATCTTGCTCCGTCAGAAACACGGATCTTAACTGTTACTCTGTGAATCTGTATTTATGGGTGTTTAACGTGTGAACTGTAGCTTTACCCAGGCCGGCACTAAAACCCAGTTATAACACTTCATGCTCAAAGGAAACCTTCCTCTTATTATTATGACTCCCGGTACTCTTGAACGCAAGAAGTAACCGAGCTTTATTACCGTATTTATTATCTCTACGCATATACTGTTGAAGTGATTTGACGGCTTTCAAGGGGATGTGCTCGTCAGTTTTCTACTTCCCACATTTTTTAATTTAGAATTTTTTAGCATGTAATTAATACAGAGTATTAATAATATTACTTATTGGTTCCACATAGGCTAGTTATGTTATTGCTACATAAAATGTTTTGTAAAGAACTTACAAGTTGTAATTAAGAAAGCTCTGCATGTATATTTCTATCTGATAATTGAATATGAGAAATGATCATGGAGGAAAAAAATATATTCGATAGTAAATCTTTCTTATAGTTTTCAATAGACCTAAGTAATGTTCAAGGGTTACATATTCAATCATATATTTTTCATTGAAGAGCAAGTTCCATGCACTATTTTGTGTGTTCGAATGAAAATCAATGCAGATGAAGCCGGGAAGAAACTTGTATGTAAGTTTACCTACATTTTACATATTTAAAGGATATTAGGACTGGGTTTGAAAATTATGGAATTTTCAATATTCTGCGCTGACTGCATTGAAATTTCGTGGACAGAGTGCCCTTAATCATTGAAACAATTGTTTAAAATTTGATTATTAATTTTGCTCATTTGACTTTAGATGTTATTTTTTGTCATGTCAATAACATTGCAAATATTTATACTTTCAAAACATCCCCGGTGGTTCCACATAGGCTAGTTATGTTATTGCTACATCAAATTTTTTGAAAGAACTTACAAGTTGTAACTAAGAAATAAATGTATATTTCAATCTGAGAATTGAATATGAGAAATGATCATGGAGGGAAAAAATATTTTCGATAATAAATCTTTTTTATAGTTTTATAATTTTCAAGAGTTACATAATCAATCATAAAGTTTTCATTGAAGAGCAAGTTCCATGCACTACTTTCAGTACTTTGTGTGTTCGAATTGGTAAGCTAGGTTTCATGAATATCAATACAGATGAAGTCGGGAAGAACATTTTCAATTTTAAAAATGTAGTTTAAATAAAACAATGTTGTATAAAACGGCCACCAATCCTTTGAAAATAGAGAGAGAGAGAGAGAGAGAGAGAGAGAGAGAGATAATAGAGGCTACAAAAAAGTTAGACAAATAAGTAAGGCAATTATTTAGGCCTATATGAAAACATTTCGATATTTTTTGTTAGTTCGGCCAGAAATGCAGTTCTAGTGTCTGATGATGTAGATTAAATAGTTATTTATGAAACAAGGGTAAAATAAGGATTTTATGTTGCGAGTACGTATGTTTGCGGAACGAGCCCGCAAGAGCGAGTGAAGCAGTCCTACGAGCAATATAAAATAACTTAACACTTGTATCTTATGCTATTTTTATACAGTCTTTAAATTTTGTGAAATAATAATACACATTATTATAAAATTAATTACGCACCGTGGAACCAGCCATATTGCCGAGTTCAGACAGCTGACAGTTGTTACCGATTTTCTCTTACACGGCTTCCAACTGAATGACAACCTTTTCACCACCAAGCACAGCGACTTTTGCAATCACCGTGAGAAATTTCACATTTAAAAGGGCGTAGTCAATTTTAAAACTTTCTATTTTTATCAAACTGACTCTATATAATAATCATATGCAAAAGTCTTAACTAAAGAGTATTTTTCATGTAACGGATACCAATGTTGGTTACCCAGGAATGTTATAATTGTATACCATTCAGTGACATAATTTACTCATGCTTCTGAAAGTAGAAGATAAATGAGTTTAACTTATCTATGTTTAGGTTATCGAAAACGAAGTATAACTTCGATGTTATGGAATTCAACCGTTATTTGGACAAGTAGTTAAATGGACACAATTTGCAGTTATCTGGAGTTTTATGTACATTAACCGGAGACGGACAATTCTCATAACTCTCACTCCCTGGGTCTAAGTACTGTATTCGTTCCTGTGTCTGTAACACGGCAAGGCCAGAAGCAGCCACATGCTTACCCATTCACTCTACAAAAATGACGAAATGTTTTCAACAACTTTCAGGTTATACATACCATCAACTAAATCCCCTTTAACAATAAAAGAATAATTGATTAAAATGACGTCATTATCCTGATATGAAATTAATTGTTATTCTATTAACTGGATGAAAGATTATTATTTGAGCAATAATTTGTTGAATTAAACAATTAACTTTTATCAGTATAATCTCAACTCTCCTTCCAATATAAATTAATACAGAATAAATTCACCATATCCGAAATATAGAGAACAAAATAATGAAGTTCCTAAACTATAGCTCTTTGTCTCACTCAGTGACACACAGTCATTTAATAGTGAACTACATAAATACAAATTGATTTATCCAGAAAACTGACCAAAGATCCAAAACTATCCATAAAATAAAGCAATGCCAGCTGAGCAGACATAATAAATAGCAGCAGATTTTACGCGCAAAACGCCATAGTATACTATTGATAATTTAATCAGTTTAACGATAAAATCATAAATTCATAATATATAAGATGGATTAATAGAACTATGTAGGGAGACCGAAGACCCAAGTAAAACTCAACTAGAAACATTTCCCTGCATCTTGTTGGTTTGTTCTAGATCTGTAGTAAATGGAAGAAAGAATCGTGTAAAAACGTTCGATAGGTGAGATCTTTTTGTTCGGCTCCTTTTTAATGCCCAAGCAGAGTGAAAGTTTTGATTTGCTGAATCATTATAAAAGTCTCGGTAGAAGTGATAAAGAAAGCCGTAGGTGGCATTGTGACGAAGATGCCATGACACGCAGTTGTGGGGAGCAAGAAAGTCCCACCGGGGTAATTACAAAACTTGGTGCGGAGTTTCCAACACCGAGGAGGATGGGGAGCTAGGAAATGATGCTGGTAGACAAGATAGAACTTGCAGCTGGAGAAAGAAATGTCTCACTATTACTGAAAAGTAAGGCGGTTCACAGAAAAGTGGAACAGCTTTTTTCAAGATTTGTCGATAAAAGTACCTTCAGCGAACAAGTATTTAATTTTAGGTTGGTACTATTGTTTTTAATGTTTAGAAATCAGTTGAAACAATCATATTAATTGTGTAGTTTGTTCTATTCATTTATTTGTAGGCTAAGGGTAAAATGTTCTTATGTTTCACCTGGGGAAGAAATATTCTCCCTGTTTGAGAGGCTAGACTATCTACGACATGCCTCACAGACAAGAAGCGCAGCTGTTGAAATGAGTTCAGATATTAGTTATTGAACATGTTGTTGCAATCAGAAAGAGATTACTGCATTTTCAGTGCCACTATGATCAGTCATTCATTATGGCCCGATGAATAAGTTGGGTAAAAAAGTATTACTTCAGGTGTTTCTATTTAATACGCCGTCATTTGCCATACTGGCTTCAGGAAGGTCTCGCCCTGAAAAAAGTGGAAACGGATGAGGTAAGGCCAACTCTGAGAAGGATATTTCACGTGTTTAAACGAGATATTGTTACAAGTGAAAGCAGAACTTTTGTTTTTACGCTTAATAGTGAAATTGGATGGATATTATTGGTATCTTTGCCTTACGACAGGTTTAGCCTATACCTCCATAGGGGTGAAATTCTCTCCAACTGTATTGTCTTCCGCATCTTTTAACTCTCCATAGCTTCTTTTCATCCTAATGTAATCCAGTATCTCAATTCTTCTTCTACCAAGTTTTCTTGCTCCTATTATTTTCCCTTCGATTGCATCCAGCAGAAGTCTTCTTCGTCTCTTGATATGCCCTAACCAGTTAGCTTTTAGTTTCCTTACAACTTCTCAAGATACATCTCCTTTCACCCACTCTTCTCAAAACCTCGTAATTTGCTATTCTGTGTGTCCGCCGAACTTTCTCTACTTTCCTCCAACACCACATCTCAAAGCTCTGCAAATATTTCTTTTTCATTATCCTCATCGCGCATGTTTAAAATCTATGTATATAAAGGGACTCTCCATTTGTAGCATAATCATCAGGATAAAACAAATAATCAGATATGTTGAAAATTTTATCAGCTGGTTCTATGGTAATTGCACATTTTATGCACACATAAATGCCATCGACCTGGACCGGGATCGAACTTGCGATTTTGGGCACAGAATGACATGCCATACTGACTGCATCATCCAGGCAGTCAGTCAGTACAGGCAGTGAGAGTAGGCCTAACTATGGAAAGACAATCAAGGCAGTGAGGGTAGGATTAATTATGGAAAGACAATCAAATCTGAAGGTAGCAGGAATTCTTAAATATCCCATTCACCGAATCAATGGGATGCGCCATATTAACATTTTACTGGACCCGAACTGATATTGCCATGATATAAGCTTTATGGAGAAATACAGAAGGTCCTAACTCCTAATGAAATCATTCTTGTTATGGGAAAGTTATTAAAATTATCAGAATTCTTGGTGTCCACTAAACAAAAGGCAAATGTCGTTAATTTATGCAAAAAGGCGAGTAAGCATGATCTGTAAAGTAAGAGTACCAACAATAAATTCTTAAGTCTACAAATATAATTTCTGTGTTTGCTAATATTGCTACAAATAACTACGTAGAATTAAGAAGTTAAAAAGGATAACACATCTAACGAAAGGAAACCTAGCAATGTAGATACATTCATGATACCATAGCAAGCATAATATTTATGTTGAGAATATTTTGGGACAAAATTCCCTTCGACACCGGAATTCGAAACCGTGGTCTACGGATTTCCCTTCCTATGCCCCGTGAATTCTATTCAAGGTGTCAGATGGAATTTCTCTTCTATTGTTCCTCTTAACGGTCGACTTCACCGAAATACATTTACCTCATACTGGTATTGTGAGGCAAATTTAGTGACTTTTTGACCAGGTTACCGTTGGTAACCATACAATATATGCCTCGCAACACTGAGCATGACGCAAATGTCTTTCAGTGAGGTCGGTCATTAAGGGTAATCATTGGAGAGAGATTCCATCTGGCACAGTGAATCAAACTCTTGCAGTACGGTTGCGTGCACATCGGCACACGTGCACATCGGCACAATCGCATTTTCGTGCACATCGGCATATTATTTTTACCTTGCAATATCATCGTGCTCATTCCAAACACCCTTCGTAGGGGTGGACATAGAGACAAAGTTGGAATAACATTATCGTATTGAATGCAATGGAGTTCACAGTAACTGCTAGATAGAGAGAAAGACAAACACTTCCTTTTTTATTATAGATACATACTGTGTACATCAATATTATAATTGTATTGTTTAGAAATCATTCATGAAGTATCTGTCTGCGATTGAATGAGACTTTGAATTAACCTAACCCAACCTAACCTAACCTAACCTAACCTAACCTAACCTAACCTAACCTAACCTAACCTAACCTAACCTAATCTAACAACCTATCTACGATATCAACGGTCGGTTTCCTTAGCCGCGGTAGCTAAGGGGTGCTGTCTTGGAACCGTGGTGAAGGAAGGCTGTAGGTTTGAGTCTCTATGTCCACCCCTGCCCCCAACGTGGTGTGAGGCGATGAGTACGATAACCAATACAAGATAAAAATACTATGCCGATGTGCACGAAAATGCTACTGTGCCGATGTGCACGCGTGCCAATGTGCACGACACCGGTAGTACAGTTGGTAAGAGTTTGAATTACGGTCTTAGAATGTTTCTCCTAAAGCAATCTTAGCAATTATATCCCACTGCTCTTTCCCGCATGTAAATAGTAAAACGAAGAACGAATATAGTGTTTTCATTTTGTTAAATTTGTGATCTTCTAATATCCTTCTGAGCGGAAAATAGTACCATCAAACCAGCTGATCGGAAATAATATATTTAAGAAGACCAAATAGAAAATGGGCTTTTCAGTTGCCTGCTATCATTTTCTTTAACAATAGCAGATAAGCTCACCGGCTTTGTAGTGAGTGTAACAATAACATCAAGCCGAAGAACGTGGATTTCCTATGGTATAATAATTCAGAGGCGGCTGATGATCATGTGCTAATGTGCTACAGCACGCAGTTAAAAGTCCATTAAAATTATGCACATTCTCTTAATGCAAGCCGTTATGCAAACAATATGAATGAAAATATATTTTGTATATCTTTCCGGATATCCAAAATAATAGTGTAGCCTATAATATATCTCTCCGGAAAAACTAGAAACTGCGGTGTCGAGTGCTGAATTGGTTTCAGCCGCTACGATGTCACTCAGAGAGAAGGCAAGTTACTGTGGAACTTCGACAGTGCAGGCTCTGTGTGTTTTCCTGCCACTCAGCTCTGCTTGTGCTATGATTTACACAGCCACTAGGAGTCGAGCATTATTGTTGGCTGATGTGTTGTCGTGCGGCAACATGGCGAATTCTGTAGATGATCTGTTAAAGACACCCTTTTCAAGTCGATCTTTGGATGAGAAAGTGAGAAGTAAAGAGTTAAGTAGACCTACACCGAATTTAAATCAGTCAAAAAGCTATAAGTGCCGGTAAAAAAAAAAAAGTATACGAGGAAATTTAATGTGATGTTCGGAATGTTCAACAGAACCTTCCTTAACATATCTTGGCTTTGGGGAAATGTGCAGAACTCAACTTTATTACAGACTAAGCAAGAAAAAAAGAAATTTACCAATTTTTCTTAAAGATAAAATGAAGTAGGCCTATCGATATTAAGTTGTGTTTCATGTAGAAACATAGGCGTACCGAGGGGGGGGTTTTGGGGGTTTGAACCCCCCCATTGATTAAAAAAAGGAAAATTGGATAATTTTTTTAAGTCTGCCCATAAATTACTTAATACAAGTATAAAGCGTGGGAAGCTTAAAGCTCGTTATTTTGTGTCTTAATTTTTAAAATTTTCCGGGGAAGGACCCCCGGAAGCTTAAAACTCGTTATTTTGCATCTCAATTTTTAAAATTTTCCGGGGGAGGACCCCCGGACCTCCCTCTCCCTGGGGGGTATTCCATACCCCCAGATCCCGCGGATGTTATAACCCCCCCCCCCATATGGTCGGCCTGGTTACGCCTATGTGTAGAAAGTCAACTTGTCAAATCCTTTTAATTTTAATAGACTGTACAAATAATACTTATACCCTCTTCATTATATAAGTAGGCTTAAAATGTTTGTCTTTATCTTACACATAGACCTATGAAATGGTAGCCTATATTTAGCCACCCTCGTTTTGAGCCACGAGCCGTGACTGATAATATGCATAGGCCTATACAAGTCACGGTATAAATAAATAAATAAATAAATAAATAAGCCTGACACAATCCCTTATAGGGCAAGGGCCTCCTACCATGGTAGGGCTGGCTCTGTTTTTACTCTCCCAAGGTGAGCTATTTCCTTGGAGAGTTGGGTCTTTGCCTCCTGGTGGGTTAAGACCTATATATAGTCACGGTATATACAAATAAAAAAAAAACAAAGTCACAGTTTCAAATTTAAAGGATCTACTTCTAATTGACAGAGTTTAGTTACTAAAATAAGTATTTAAATGCTCACATGTCAATGTAATTCTGGACATCTGAACACCTACACACTATAGGCTACATTATCTGTACAATGGGGGTTTCAAAATCAATATTGTTTGCACATTGTAATTGCATTTTATTTCAGTATCCCAAGTATTCAATTTATCTGAAAATCTTTGTGTAAAGAGGAACTAAGCATATGGGAATGGGAATTGGCAAACATATGGTGACGAATCATATGTTTACGTGAATTCAGTACTGAGACGCACTAAATTTAACATCTATGTTACAAATAAAAGCAGTAGGAACAGAGATGATTTAAAATTCTCATTTTAAGGACCCAATAAAACGGTTTGATCCGAAAACAAATTGCTCTTTCTCGTCATCAAAATCCCCGGGCTTTTCAGTTTTATCGACATTGAGAACTGTATGAAGAAATAGTAGGTAATAAAATGTGTCTTCTGAAACTGAAGCCATGCCCAGTCCTGTGAGAGAGCATTTCCTTAAGATGCAAATAAAACGCAGATGATTCAGCAGTAAACAGTTTCCTAAATTGTATGCATCACGAGTGAAAGATGTAACAAATTCAGTGTTTTAAGAAGCAAGGCAAATTTTATGCTAGAATTCACATAATATTATAGTCTACCAAATTTTGGGCTAGGATTAAACTATAATAAAATCTATACCGAGATCAGTCCAGTTGAGTAGGCTTTTCTGCTTTTTAGGCCTATATAGCCTACTTACCAAGATAAAATAAAATTCAAATATTGGAGTGATCTGAAAATAGTTCATGGCATGCCATAATATCTAGAGGTTCTCTTTCTGATTTGTTTACTTCGTCTTTTTATTTTGTATCCATTCTTCACAGTATTTTTTTTCTTATGCTTCAAGTATTTACATGGAAAATATAAAATTGTTGCATGTTACTGAAAAATGTTGAACGGTCCAATAAAAAATGTGAAAGTTTGAAAAAAAAAAAGCATATCAGTTAAGCTAAGCATCAACAACCTATAAATCCTTTACTGCTTTAGTCTATATTATATCCATAACGAAGCTATTCCTTCTTACGGGGAGTCAATATAATAATCAATATAGCCTATCGACAGTTTTTTGCAGTAAAATTGAACAGCAATACGTGTCACTTCTCTATTTGCCGCAATATTGTCAGCAACTTAGTTGAAAGTAAACAGCAATGCATCTACTTTTAATTCTTAGGTAAATTTTAAGCTGTATTCAATCAACAGTGACAATTATGAAGCAAGTGGGTACGGGGTTTTAAAGGGCGGAAATCGTTATTTATTTATTTATTTATTTTTTTAATTTCAAGTGTCATCTATCACAGCAATCCAATAATATATTGTCTGTATAAGATTTTGAAATAGTACAACAATCTTACTAGTTTTTATCCTAAAGGTGATTTTTTTTTCCTTTCTTGATAGTTACCTGCACCGAAATCAGTCGATTTGAAGAGGCTTTTGTGGCGGTTTATGTACTTTAAGACAAGTGAAAGATTGAATTTATTTTCTACCTATACCCGAGGCAAGTGAAATATTGAATTCATTTTCTATCTATACCCGAGACGACCTAAGAAAGAAACCTGAAGTAAACAAAAACAAGTATGTCTGTCTCATTCTTAATTCATACAAGTAATGTGCTAGAGTGAGACAAGTGTACTGGTTTTTGTTTACTTCAGATTTCCTTCTTAGAACGGCCAGACTTTAGTTGACTTAGAGCATCCACTTCAATACAGCCTATTTGTGGTGTCTACAAGCAGAGCAAGAACTCTGAGGAACCCAGAGCAATAATTATCTCCAAATTCTTGTTCTGGTAGAGTAGTATTTTGTAGATCAGTCTTCTTAAAACTTTGATTTCAATGTAAAAATGGCCCAGCCAAAATATAACAAAAACACTTAAAATAAATATTTTCAAAATAACATAATGTCAATTTAGACCTTGCTCATGGGTCATTCAATATGAAATCATCCATTTTTTTAAAAAATGGTTGCATGACCATTTTAGAAAAAAATAATTTTTTGTATATGAGTTCATACATGTTTCAAGATATCAAAACAAGTTTTCAAAAAATCTTGTGTTCTTGGTTTCCCATGGGGTGTCCATTTTTCAATCCTGGTGTAACACTTTTTTGCGAATGTAGCTGATTACAAATATTTTCATAACTCAACAGCCATAAGAGTTAGAAATTTGAATTAAGAACCATTTTGTAACTATTAAAGCGTACTTTCAGAAATACTTTATTGTTTTCTTCAACACAAAATGTTTCATATGAAAATATGAGTTTGAAATACGTGTAAATTTTTCCAAAAAAATAACTTTTTGGGCAAAATTTTATATGAGAAGGAAGTGATTGTAAACTTTTCAAATTTTTGTTATGTTCAAACCTGCATATGATTTGTCTGTGAGGAAAAAATCAGGGTCTAAAAATACATCCCTTATTCCTAAACTGGCCTCAAATATTAGAGTTTTTCCGATTTTGACTATTTTTGGACTTAAATATCTCTGGTGGGTACCCTTCAAAAAATCTGAAAAAATGTATATAAGAAGCCTTTCATGTGCCTAACTCACAGTTAAAATTTATATTTCTTGATTCAATTCCTTCTTTAATTTTATAGAACTGAAATATCACACTTTTTAGGGTAGCGTATTTGGGAGAAACTACATATAACTCAACAACCATAAGAGTTACAAATAAGAATTATGAATCATTTTATCATTATTGAAGCCTGCTTTCAGAAATAGTTTGTTTTCTTCAACACAAAATTTTTTATATGAAAATATTAGTTTGAAATTCGGGTAAATTTTTCCCCCAAAAATCATTTTTTGGGCCAAATTTAATATGAGAAGGAAGTGATTGTAAACATTCAAAGTTTTTTTATGTGCAAACCTGCATGTGATTTGTGTGTGAGGAAAAAATCAGGGTCTAAAAATACATCCCTTATTTCTAAACTGACCACAAATATTAGCGTTTTTCAGATTTTGACTATATTTGGGCTTAAATATCTCTTATGGGTACCCTTCAAAAAATCTAAAATATTGCATAAAAGAAGCCTATCATGTGCCTAACACACAGTTAAAATTTCTATTTCTAGAAACAAATCCTTCTATTACTTTCATAGAAATGAAATATCACACTTTTTAGGGTAGCGTATTTGGGAGAAACTACATAAATGTGATAGTGTTATACTTATTTCAATTCTATAAAATTAATAGAAAGAGTTGTTCCTAGCAATAGAAATTTTAACTGTGAGATAAGGGATGTATTTTTAGACACTGATTTTTTCCTCACACACAAATCACATGCAGGTTTGCACATAAAAAACTTTGAATATTTACAATCACTTCCTTCTCATATTAAATTTGGCCCAAAAAGTAATTTTTTGGGGGGAAAATTTACCCGAATTTCAAACTAATATTTTCATATAAAAAATTTTGTGTTGAAGAAAACAAACTATTTATGAAAGCAGGCTTCAATAATGATAAAGTGATTCATAATTCTTATTTGTAACTCTTATGGTTGTTGAGTTATATGTAGTTTCTCCCAAATACGCTACCCTAAAAAGTGTGATATTTCAGTTCTATAAAGGGTCATTCCATATTAAATCAACAAATTTTAAGAAAATTTTTTGCCTCACCATTTTTGATTTTGATGAAATTTGGTAGTTGATGTGTACCAGTCTTCTGAACCCCAAAACAAATCTTGTTATACCTCTAAAAAATTTTACTCCTGAGATATAGACATTTGTTTGGAACACGAACAAGCAAAAAATGTAATTTCAGACCTATTTTCTGAAAGCCGTAGAATTTCTATTTGAATCAGTAGGATAATCAAATAGGGCTCATTGGAAAGCTTAAAGAATGGACTTTCATTTGTGCATACTAAATTAGATTTAAGTTAAGTCTAAACAGACGTTTCTAGGGCTCTAATCTTCGTTCGTGAACTGTCGTTTTGCGTAACTTTAGACATTAAAAAAACAATGAAGGACTTGAAGTAACAGGCCAATTTTTTTTCCTGTTACACTTGTGTATGAGGAGTATGTGTAGGAAAAAAACTGAGCTGTTACTGGTGGTCCTTCACCCTGAAAAATTTGCTTAAACTTCGAAAAAAATGTAAATCGGGCTTTTTCTCGGTCCCAAAAAGTAATGTGGGACAGGTGATAAAAATCTGAAAATGCCAAGATGAGAAGCCCTTATAGTGTACTTTAAAATAAAAACAAAATCATTTTGTGACCCGAAGGGATAGAGGAGCTACAAGCCTTTGAAATATCAAGAAAACAACACTTGACCGCTACTGAAAATAGGCTAAGCAGATAGGATAATTACCACAAAATTTAATTTAAATTTACATATAATATAAATCATTTATTTACAAATGAGAATTTTCCTCAGTCATACAAATTTCTGATTTTTTGTAATTTTTCTAACAATTTTTCACATTTGACTTCTTTTTAAGCTACTCTGATGGCAATTTCAAGTACTGTATTTAGAAACCATTCTTATCCTGGTTTTTTGGATGTAGGTAATGCATTAAACACTAAAAGCTGCATAAAGCTCTTTAAGGTCACATCAAATTAACCTTTTCTGTATGTTAACCTTTTTCTCCATTAGGTCCTCTAACAGATACACAGTCCCTTTTCTTTGGCATCATTCTGCTGTACTCATCTTTTTCGTAGAAGTCTTGTACAGTTTTGACTGAAACTTCATCAAGTTTATTCCTAGTCCTGTTCTCCTTATTCTGTGGCAAAATCCCGTTCTTTTTCACTAAATTTCTTGACTGGCGGGCTAAGTATTGGCTGACATTAAACTTACTCTGAACTATACTAATACTCCGACTACTAGGAGCTAAACTTACAATGTTCTTTAGTAGTTGATGCAACTTTCTTTTTTTCTTTAAGCTTGTGAATTAGTTGCTTGTACTCATTCGCTAAGCTGGCAGGCTGCATGTTCATTGAAAATTCCTCATTATCAGTTGAAATGTTCAAATCAAAAGTCTTGCTTAACTTTCCTGTTATAGATTTGACTATCTTACTAACTTTATTTGTTAACACTGAGGGTCTAGCTTCAACTGACAGCTTCTGCACCTTAACAGGAGAAATACCAAGGACTGAACTGAGCATCATTAACTGTTTCAACAAGAATGGCTTCAGGTTCATAAATGTCTGGGCATTCATCTTCACTGTCAGTACCGGTCTCTGTGCCTTGTTTTGGTTTTTTAATTTTTTTAACATTTTGTGCACAATACCTTCCCTGTGATTAATTTCAGCTCAGGACTGCACATGGAAAGTGTCATTGATATTTATCTGAGAGATATTTTTAATAGGTTTTGAGTAAACACTGTAGGGGTCAGAGCAAGACCATACACAAGATTTGGAAGTATCTGTCCAAAAATTCAGCCTTGTGAAACATTTTATATCATCGCAACCAGTTCTAATTGAAAATAATGTTTTTTTGTTCTTCAGTGAACTCGGAAATAGTATTGAGTACTGAAGACCTAGAGTAAGATAATTTATGAGATACCTCTCCTCTGAAGATGCAAACAGTACAAGAACACTCAATCATAGTAATATACTGGTAACAATTTCAATAGCATGTATTCAGCACAAAATAACAATAGTAATAATTTAAAAAATAAATAAACTAATCAAAAGATAATGAAGCACAAACACAACCTACTTGCTGTGAGTCAGCTCAGTAAGTGGATAGTGGACAGCATTGAACAGAGGGGCTGGATTATATGAAGCTATGCACATTCAAACATGACTTGGTCAGCAACCAGACTCCAATGAACAGTGCGTGTCCAGAACTTATCCTATTATAACAGTTAACATATAATTCAATATACTGTATAGAAGAGTAGAGTTTAATGCAGTACGTACACCTAATAAACCAGGATAAGAATGGTTTCTAAATACAGTACTTGAAATTGCCATCAGAGTAGCTTAAAAAGAAGTCAAATGTGAAAAATTGTTAGAAAAATTACAAAAAATCAGAAATTTGTATGACTGAGGAAAATTCTCATTTGTAAATAAATGATTTATATTATATGTAAATTTAAATTAAATTTTGTGGTAATTATCCTATCTGCTTAGCCTATTTTCAGTAGCGGTCAAGTGTTGTTTTCTTGATATTTCAAAGGCTTGTAGCTCCTCTATCCCTTCGGGTCACAAAATGATTTTGTTTTTATTTTAAAGTACACTATAAGGGCTTCTCATCTTGGCATTTTCAGATTTTTATCACCTGTCCCACATTACTTTTTGGGACCGAGAAAAAGCCCGATTTACATTTTTTTCGAAGTTTAAGCAAATTTTTCAGGGTGAAGGACCACCAGTAACAGCTCAGTTTTTTTCCTACACATACTCCTCATACACAAGTGTAACAGGAAAAAAAATTGGCCTGTTACTTCAAGTCCTTCATTGTTTTTTTAATGTCTAAAGTTACGCAAAACGACAGTTCACGAACGAAGATTAGAGCCCTAGAAACGTCTGTTTAGACTTAACTTAAATCTAATTTAGTATGCACAAATGAAAGTCCATTCTTTAAGCTTTCCAATGAGCCCTATTTGATTATCCTACTGATTCAAATAGAAATTCTACGGCTTTCAGAAAATAGGTCTGAAATTACATTTTTTGCTTGTTCGTGTTCCAAACAAATGTCTATATCTCAGGAGTAAAATTTTTTAGAGGTATAACAAGATTTGTTTTGGGGTTCAGAAGACTGGTACACATCACCTACCAAATTTCATCAAAATCAAAAATGGTGCGGCAACGCCCATTTGTTGATTTAATATGGAATGACCCTAAAATTAATAGAAGGAGTTGAATCAAGAAATAGAAATTTTAACTGTGAGTTAGGCTCATGAAAGGCTTCTTTTATACAATTTTTCAGATTGTTTGAAGGGTACCCACCAGAGATATTTAAGTCCAACAATAATCAAAATCGGAAAAACTCTAATATTTGAGGCCAGTTTAGGAATAAGGGATGTATTTTTAGACCCTGATTTTTTCCTCACAGACAAATCACATGCTGGTTTGAACATAACAAAAATTTGAACGTTTACAATCACTTCCTTCTCATATAAAATTTGGCCCAAAAAGTTATTTTTTTGGAAAAATTTACCCGAAATTCAAACTCATATTTTCATATGAAAAATTTTGTGTTGAAGAAAATAATAAAGTATTTCTGAAAGTACGCTTTAATAGTTACAAAATGGTTCTTAATTCAAATTTCTAACTCTTATGGCTGTTGAGTTATGAAAATATTTGTAATCAGCTACATTCGCAAAAAATGTGTTACACCAGGATTGAAAAATGGACACCCCTGGGAAACCAAGAACACAAGATTTTTTTGAATTCTTGGTTTGATATCTTGAAACATGTATGAACTCATATACAAAAAATTATTTTTTTCTAAAATGGTCATGCAACCACTGCTGGATGGTTTGGCATGGAATAACCCTCATGGAAGTACAGTACAATCAAAAGGTCTAGGCGATAAAATTGAAGAATGACAGTTTTATAAGAAGGCTGAGCAAATCGTACTTCTTCTAACTAGCGGTATCATGATTCTGCTGAAATTCCAAATTAATCCATAGACTAATTCGCTCTCCTCACAGTAATGTTTACAAGATCCATCCGCTTTAAACAGTTTCAGATGAAATGTGATGTTTGTTTATTGATTTATTACCCAAAAGTTTAACCTTATTTTATCATGAGGTATATTAAGGTTATAGTTATTTACAAACATAACATTAAAGCATAACATATGGATATTAATTATAGTGTATGAGATGGCTAACGATATAATTATGTTAACAGTTACTTACAAATATTATAACACATTCTTAAATTCTTAAGTAATATATGAATAGTAGGTACAAGAAATAGCTAACAATGTAGGCTTACAATTATTTATAAAATTATAAAACATTTCTAGTGACTAAAGCATAATATTATTTACAATGCCAAAAATATGCTTAATATGAGGTTATTTGCAAGATAATGCATTCTAAATGCTAAATGCAAAAGTAATATATGACTACCAGCTTAAAAGGCCCGGCGTCGCTCGGGTTTTTTATTTTGTAATTGGAAATTAACTTATGAAGGACTTTCGATTTTTAAATTCTAGGTCCTTATATAGGTATTAATAATTTGAAATAGGAAGAACGACTTATCACACTCAAACTATTCCCTCAGAAACCGCTTGATATAGCGTTTTAAGGCTCATAGAGGAAGTAGAATTTTGCATCCCATCGCTTGTACAGTATACAGCAAGCCTGGTAGGGGTTCAAATATGAAGAAACAGAAATTATGGTAACATAAAATTGTATTGTCTTTGCGGAATATTTATTTCTCACTCTCATGTTATCATAAAACCGTTTTGGGGATGAAATTAAACAGAAATGCAATATCACTTTCATACTTCTCTCCCCAAAAACCAGATATAATAATATACGTATTACCATACCTCGTTTTGTTTTCTCTATGTCCAGGGTAGAGAAAGTTATGTGACTGCATTATATTCGTGGATTTCATTCTTTAATATTTATTTATAACATGAATTATATTGACAGCTACTCTAATTTCTCAAAGTCCCATTTCATTTATTTCCGAACCCATCTGAGACCATTGGAAACAATATGTTGTCATGTAAACTGTGATTTGGATTTGATAATTCTGTGTAAAAAGGGATTAAGTATTGTCAAAAACACTTGATTTTTGGCATTTTAAATAAAAATTTTGGAAAATCCTTTCTTAGTGAGCACTTACATTATGAAATGAAGGTACTGTCAAAATTCCAAGTCTCAACCTATTATAGTTTAGGTTCGAAGTTGATTCTCTGTTATTAAGCCAGTCAGTCAGTCAGTCAGTCAGGACAAAGCCTTTTATATATAGAGATTTACAGTGTATGAAATAGCTAACAATATTAGGTTATGGTTATTTACAAACATATAATACATTCCTAGAAACTAAAGCATGTATAATGCATCAAATAGCTAACAATAATAATGACTTCAATTCACACACACACACACACACATATATATATATATAACGGAATTCGACTATGGTTTTATCTTTGGGAATATTGTGTTTAAATAAGATATAGAATATTGATATGATTTACAGTTTGTCAAGACGTTTGTGAGTGGTCTAGAAAATGTACAGTCTACTGATTCTAACTAACTCTATTTCATACCTGTCCCGGGCAGTAAAAAAAAAGTCTTCTCTCCGCAGATGCAGTAGGGCTAGGTCTAATGCGGAATCTATGTAAATATTCTTTGAAATTGCCATGTCCACTCAACAAATTGGTCAGGATAAAACTAGGCATAAGTATTTTATACTCAAGTCTATCGTAGACCGTCGGAAAAAATAGTTCTTTTCTCAGAAGGCCTTTATCACTGTTCAACCAATGTTCATTCCACTTCTGAAAGATAAATTCTTTCATAACACGTTTAATATGTGATATTGGGCATAACGTATAAGTAAACGGAAGGCCAGACTTGGCAGCCAACTTTGCCAATTCGTCTGCCTTCTCATTGCCTGAGATGCCAATGTGGCCCTTGACCCATGAAACACAGACATGACATGATGTTAGACAAAATTTAAATATCAAATATCTAAAGTGAAGCTACGGAAAACAGGGTTGCAGGAAATGAGAAAATAATTAAAACTATATTGCTGCTCCAAGCAAAAATATATTATTATCAAAAATGGGAAAGAAAATGCGACAAACTTACAATGCTTTATACTTTATCCAGACGTATAATGATCCCTGTTAATTTGCATTTTTGACAGTTCTTTTCTATGACTTATATATCTCATCCTCCGGAATTTCTATTAGGGCATGCAAATGTCTAGTACTCTCGTGACATCATTCTTTTCTTATTGAAAACTATTTCCAACACTGGTATACAATTTCTTTAAATTGTCTGAAAGCAAGAAATGGAAAGTGAACACCGATGTAAAATATTGTTAAAAATAACTTCTCGGGCTTGGAAGTTATCTGAGATACTTCACCCACGCTTCCCCATCATCAGAGGATTAATTTCGTCCAGCAGCCAAAGCTTGGGTGAAAACCACCTGATCAGTGTGCAAGCCCGAAAAGTTGCTTTCTTTATAGAAGTTAATAACACTGAATTCGACACTGCTCACCCAGGCTAAATGAAGTCAAGGACTTTTTTTTGAAAATGTGTTAGTATTGGCTACCTAAGTCTTTTTTTCAAAACGAGAGAACAATCATTAGGCTGCAAAATGAATCCTAAAAGAGCTGAAAACGCAAGAAATTTGTGTAACTTTGTGTTAATAAACATTGCTTTGGTGCAAAGAACTTTTGTTAATCTTCTCTTCACAACTCTTATTTATCATATGTTTTGCTACAGTATTTTATTAGAAATTTGTCTCATAGTTTTGAGACTATTTTGTTTTATAATTAAACATCAGAACGTTTATCCATTACAGAAAGAGAATATGAGCTTAAGGAAAAATGTTCCGGATTTTTATGAGGCTTAACAAAATACATATATCTTCGTTGGGGAAGAAACTGTTACGGGAAAGAAATTAAGGTAACTTTCCAGAAAGGAAGGAGGAAGGTTGACCCAATTTAAGGGATGTTATAGTAAGCAATGTTTTCACGCGCCGCACGTTACATTCATTAGCGAGCGCCATTAGAATAGCCATCAAAATGAGGAATATTAACAAGATAACGAGCTAGTAATCGCGATTTACTACTGCACATCCTCCTCAAACATTTGCGCGATCACGAAAAGCTCAGGTCATTATCATCTCCTCCTCATTCAGAAGGATAGGATAATCAAACGGAGGTTCATGCGACTGCATATTTATGTCCTCCTGCACCCTCAGGCAAAGCAAATCAGATGATGTGACATTTAAGATCTTGTAATGTTTTGACTAGGACTAGGAAGTTGAGGAAGAATTCTTTTCTTTTCGAGTATGCGAAGACAAATCTCATGTTCACTTTTGGTCACTGTAAGTCAGAAAATATTGTTTTTTGCATTTTACTCTTTTTTGCTTATTGGTCCTCGTTTTTAGATCTTAAGAGCTATTTTTGCAACTTTACCTTCCTTTGACAATATTTTTAATGCTCTTTCTCAGTTCGAACAGACAACAACAATTCGATGCTCCGTCGTAAGAATGACCTCCAGCAGACGATAGAAATTGGGAGGTTATGTAGGAATCCCCTTCAGTTTGTGGAAGATAGCAGACCGTAAATATGCCTAAAGCGAAGCCTTGTAAAAAAAAATTAACAGTTTGTTTCTGAATTTAGACCCGGAAGTGTTTTCCACTGATGGAAGTATACTTTTCTGCAAATATTGCGAGGTGAAAGTTAGTGCAGAAAAGTGATTCCATGTCTAACAACATGTTGGGCGTGAGAAACATGTGAGAGCCGTGGATAAAAGGAAATCGCATCTTCTGTTGAGGACAAGTGGCAGTGAACAGTCGTCTTCATTTTACAAAGACATTCGCAGTACCATAGTTAGCGCAAGTATCCCGTTAGCGAAAATAAACAATGAATCTTTCAAGAAGCTTTTGGAATATTATTCCTATACATATCGGAACATTCCTGAAGAGTCTAACTTAGTAAAAACTGATTTTATTTAAAGTATTAAATCATTTGCATCGTATCTTTACGTTTTATGATATTACAGGTATATTGCAGGTTTTTTTATAGGTATTTTAGGCATTGATATGGCTTCAACTTTCGAGCCCAAGTTATAACTGTTTCTAAAGTAGAAAATTAGAATGTTCCTGATAAATACTGGTAAGGCACTAAGTAATACGCCTAAGAACTAATGGGATTTTAGTATTTAAAACAACAGAGTGGGACTTAAGGAATAATGAGACTCTTTTCCCCTTAAAGCTTCCACAGAATTAAATATTTGTAATGTAACACAATATACTTTCACTACAAAGAACTATTTAGAAGTACTAGGCCTATATGCATAGTATCATAGTACTACTAATCTGTATCTGTATCTGGTACCCTATGATCCCCAGGTGGGGCGAAAGGTCCTCCAATGGAGGTTTCATTACCTATACTAATTTTGATATGCTTATTTTCCGAGAGAGGGTAGAGGGACAGGTGGTAAGCCCATCGCCTCGCAACCCCCCTCTGGAAACTAAGTATTTCTTGGATGTGAAAGGGCCAAGAAATTTTGTCCAGAGGCTCTAATTTAGGCTTGGAGTTCTTTTACGTGCCGTAAATCTACGACACGGGACCCCCAGCTTAAAGTCCCTCCCGGAGGACTCCGTGCCCAGGATTTTTACGTCCTGAAAAATCCATCGACCGCGGCCGGGTTATAGTACTACTAAGGCCAATTTAATTTTAAAATTCAATCTATTATACTGACCTAGGATGTTTCGTCTCTTAAGGAACGACCGAGATAGTTAACATCTAGTTTGAGCTTTATTCTTTCAAATTCCAAATTACGAAATATATTGTGCTGTTCAGCGTCATCACGTCTCTGGTCTCATATACACATTTCTATAAAGGGCCGAAACTGTAATCTGGGATGTCATGATTGCCATTCATTAACAAAATAACACTCGTGATTTTGAACTTCTTTTCTTAACTTTTCTCCCTGCAACCAAATGAGTATGTTTATTTCCGCAGAGAGGATGTAATGTAAAGGATGGAAATAAATTTTGATCACGGGCAATTCTATGTTTTTGAGAAACGAGAACATTTGAAGATGTTCTGCAGGGTCTAGAAAGTCGTTAGACTGTTTTACACTTATATTAATATGATTTAAAAGATAGACATTATGTCCACCTTCTCCTGTTGCCATTTTTACGCATAGTCACCTTTAGATAAAACCGATCACTAATGAGGTCTTAGAAATTCTTTATTTACATGCACCACCTAACAATAACTCTTATAATTAATAATAAGCAAGATATTTTATTTAATTTACTGTGTCGTTATCATCTACAATTCTGTCGGAATTACTGAACGCTTGGAAGCTTCGCAACTGAACGAATGAAGTGTACTTCCCGTGATGAAGATAACCCTTTCAGATCCTTGCTTGGTATCCAAACCCTTCTGTCATAAAGAAGCGTGCGAGTTCCTGAATGCGAACGGGCTTGTGCATCAATTGAATTATAGAAGATAAAAGAGAAACAAGAGGTTTTTGTAAATGACATACTTGGAATGCAAGTGCACAGGAAACGCTTTTAGACATTAATTTGCAAGTAAGCCGCTTTTAATTTCTCCATAGTAAGGTTCGATTCAAACAGATAGAGGAGACAACATCAAAGCTGGTGATAGGAAATTGATTAAGTGCAAAAAGTAGAGGAACTGAATGGTGGAGTTGTCAAGCCCAGATGACGGGGTCGTGTGAACAGCGGCAGCTATGGAGAGGACTGTAGTTGTGGAGGGCTCTCCAACCATGCTGACACGACAATGAATGCTGCTTCAACTGACGTCATGCATCAGTCCCTTTTTCATTTCTGCAATAAATGTGCGAATGTATTCGAAACCATTTTAAGCGCACACCTCCTGTTCACACTTCCGTACTAGCATAAAATGTGCTTTTCACAAACGCTAGGATATTTTGAACAGCTGTCACAGAAAAGTTATCGACCATCGTCTTGTGCATTCCGCAACACTAATTCTCCGACGAATATTCAGCTTGTCATCAAGGAAAAATTAGGAGTAACATTTGAGGAATTACGACAAACTAATAATAGTAATAATAATAAAATCAGGTAAAGTGATATAACAAAGTATGTATTTGTTTAATCATTTATAATTGCAATTATGATATGCAAAAAATAAGTATTTCTAATCAGATTAAAATCGACCAGAGTCAGCAGAACTACAGATTTGTGATACCTTGACAATCGCGCACTCGCATAAAAATACAAAATAAAAATAAAAAAAAAACACATGTCAAATCGGTCGGCTCCGGGATTTGATCCGGGGACCTCCAGAATACGAGTCCAAGACGATACCATTTGGTCAACTCAGTCAGTTTGACGGTGTTGTTTGATAAGGATTATGTGAAGGAATAGTGTTAACTGTCAAATTATACCGGTAGACAAAAATTAAAAAACAAGTGACCTTTAATTAGTTGTTACTCTGGTACCGGTCAACCGATTGGGTCCAAAATTATTAGGCTTCTTGCCATGGACGTTATAAATGCTTATACCAAGTTTCATGAAAATCCGATAAAGCATATTTGAGTTATGGGGCCTTTTGTTATATAATACCATAAAAATGCACTAAATCGGGCATTATTCCTGTACCGGCCAACCGATTTGGTCCAATATGAACATACGTCTTTCCATGGACATTATAAATGTGTATACCAAGTTTCATGAAAATCCGATAAAGCGTATTTGAGTTATGGCGCTTTTAATAAAAAAAAAACACTAAATTGGGTTTGACGCCGGTACCGGTGAACCGATTTGGTTCAATATCAATAGGGTTCTTCCCATGGATATTATAAATGCGTATACCAAGTTTCATGAAAATCCGATAAAGCGTATTTGAGTTATGGCGCGTACAGACACACGGACAGACAGACAGACAGGCACGCAGACGGACAGACATTTTTCCGCCCCCCACACACAATCTCATAAAGTACCATACTGGCACTTAATAACAATATAGTCTGTATAATTTTTGCACGATGAGAAGGTTCGACTTCTTTTAGAAAATACTTTATACGTTCCGCCCTTATGTAAATCGCATGTAGATTTTAGCGAAATCCACTCTTTAAATTAGCAATTAACATAATTATATATCTGTTTTTGGGGAATGTAGTAACGTTAAAACATTGTAGCTACCAAGGTATATGTCATACAACAAATCCTAGTACACTATATATGCCAATCACGATCGTTTATCTTAAAAAATGATTGCTATTAAGACGAGGATGCTATTTTATCTGATAAAACGTCAGCTCGTTACTGGAAATGTAGGTTTCAACGTGCAGTGATTAATATGTCGTAAGCTGCCAGTGAACACAATAAAAACATATATATATATATAATATATAAATATAAATGTACATTGATTAAAAACATAACTTCAATTCGGTGCAAGCCAGTTCGTGTGTGTGTGTGTTTTTTTTTTTTGTTCTGCTGTTAGCTTACCTGAATTAGGTAAACTATATCTTATATGCACCATTGATAGCATTGGTTACAGCATGGTAACTCGAATCGATTCATGGATGGTTGATTCATAATATGCCGTCATCTCACAGCTATTAGTTTTGTTTTTATATAACATAGTAAGAAATAAATTATTATTTGTATAAAAATATAACTAAAAATAAGCCATACAGCTCGTACGTGGAATAGTAAAACTTATTAATATTAGTCATACTATCACCTAAATCCTACCTAAAAATGTTGATAATACAAATCTTAATACGTATAATTGTATGGCAACGTTTATGCAATTTTTTACCATTTGCTATGAAAACAGGGAACACTTGCCTAAAAATAATGTACATTTCACAAACATAAATACACTTCTGAAACATGTCAGAATTAATCATTTACGACCTATCCATACGTTCGAGTATTTCACGTGTTCATTATACTCATTCCAATGCACTAAAATACCATTATAATCCACCTCTGGATTACTTATTTTCTAACTCCTTTTCTCCATATCTACTTAGAATTTCAGTGAGTATTTAATTGGATCATGACAGTAAATACGTAGAGACAAGTGGTCATACATCTCCAGAATTTTAGGCTTACTTTTGTTAACTTAGGGAAAGTCCATAATACTAGACCTAATTTTTATCTGGAATAGGTGACGTCCCAGGAGACATACTTTACAATAAATCCTCTTATGACATACCTAGAACGGTATTATAACGCATTAAAGCCCTACAAACTCTATGTAATCATAACTCACTTCGTATTATTAGAATCGTTTGTACACTTCCACTTTATGAAGTGTAGTGGAAGTTCTTAAATAAAATTTATAAAAAAACAGAAAGATCGCACTATCTGTTAGCTGCAATTTACTTTAGAATCTCCTGGTTAATTCCAAGAGCTTGAAGGTGATTTCACCTTGAGATCAGTAACTGACTATTGCTCTTGTGGCATGTTGTACTTTTCAAACAGGTAGAATAAGCATGATTCATAAAATGATCTTTTCCACAGTCACCTTCTACGTCACCTTCAGCTGGATAATTTAAATCTCTCTCAAAACGCTCTAGTAATAGCGACTATATCCTCCCTCCTGGAAGAACCGTTTAAGGACTACACTACATCCTGAGTCTCCCAGCCAACAGCTCTAATAACGATGCCAAAATGTTTCTAACTTTGTGTGCGTTTATCAGCAGATCGCCTTTAAAAATCTAAAACGTGCTTTGTTATTTTTTAAGTGTATAACAATAGTGTATTTTTGTCTGGTTAGATTTATATATACAAAATCTAAATAATTTTCCATAAAAAATACTATTCATTATTAATTCATTAGATAGCAGATAAAGTATTCCCAGATTTGAGGAATCTATTGCGGTAGAATCTCTAACATCTGTGGATTTTCATTCAGCAAAATTTTATAAGGGTATTTCTATCAGAAGTAATGTTTTAGCTGCTTCTCCCGTGTAAAATTTCCTTTAACATCAATAGTAAGAGAGATTTTTTTCACTTTTGATCACTCAAACATTCATTTTAAACGTCTTAAAACTGTTCAATTTCGTTTCGAACGTATCGTGGTGAAAAGAGAACACAAACCAACAATATATAATTAATGCCATTTATCTGCGAGATGTCTAAAACACGCTGAAATCATAGAACCACTTTAATCATGAAACGGCAGTACCTGTTATTTCTGTAGATTTCAAAGAAGCATGACTGGCTATAACTGAACCAAAATATCGTAGGTTTAGTGACGATTGTGTAATGACTTTGTGGATTCTTCAAAATAAGTTGGAAAAACTTCTGCAATTTATGGAATGAAAGTGCTTGGGCGAGAGAATCAGCTGTGCCTCTTTCGGAGCAATAAAACACTATTGAAGGATTTGTAATCTTGAAAGGGATTGTATCTTGCTGTGATGTAGCGCAAATGAAAAGGAAATACGAGGAACAGAGACAGCAGAATTAATTGAAAGCTGCAACGGGGTCTGGTAAACATTACTTAATTGCAGCCCTATACATCTCACGTGTATAATCTAACTTACATCAATACCACGTAATTGGACGATCTACTCTTTCCTGGTAACTATAATGCAATATATTCTCTCTCAATTTGACGTAAACCATTCCACTCTTGTATAAACAAAAGCAAACCGAATTTGTTCCATGTCAAAGAATAGGGATTGTATATCGTCACTTCAATTTCCCCTTTTAAAGAGAAAAGAACTGTAAAAACGTTAATTCGAATTTAGGGACATAAAGCTTACATACATAATATAGTACCCAAATGTTCAATATCTGGAGGTATATTTCAAATTGTTTTATTACCAGCAGTTCTGTTAACATTAGACCTCGTGTCCAAAAAGTCTTAACATCTCTTCATCTTGAAACACAATAAAAAATAAATATTTTTATACAGTCGTTTTTAATTACTTCAAGGAACATTCCTGCGAAATTGGAAGAAAACCATACAACGCGTTTGGCCGTGAATACGTAGTAAAAAAAAAAAAAAAAAAAAAAAAAAAAAAACAAGACGAAATCCCGGCAAACCGTTGGAGTTACGTCAAAATGTAATGGAAAAAAAGTTGTAGATTTGTAGAGAGCGTAAACCGTTTGAATAGAATCGTTGAAGAAAGCTGAACACTACATGAAATGCAACAATTAAAATAGCCACCATCTTGAAATGGAATAAAAATATAAATAAAAATCCTTAAACAGAACTTACCGGTACGTCCTTTTAATGGTATCGAGGATCGTTCATGCCAAATTACAAAAAATCGAAATACGCATTTTTTCGTAACTGCGAAATGCACAAATTAGGCTACAAACATAGGCCTACTAAATGCCGAACGGTTGAGCTGAAACAGGGCGTCGCATCACTCGGTCAAGAAAACAACTTAATATTTAGCTTTCCTCGGCGGAGGGGTGGCCAGTTTAACAATATATTATACATACGAGGGGTATTCCGAAAGTAAGTTTCGTCAGTTTGTCACACGGACACTTTATCGACCCAAAAGCAATACAGCATGGCAGCATGACCTATACACCGTGCACTATTTTTCGACATAGTCGCCAGCGACATTGAGACATTTGTCGTAGCGTGCGATCAGTTTGAAGAACCCACTGTGGTAAAACTAGGTGCCCTGCGATGCAAGGAATTGGCGCACAGCCTGCTCCACCTCAGCTTCCTGACATTACTAAAGGTTCCATACAGACCATTTTGAGTGACAAATTGATGTTCCATAAGGTTTGTACGAGATGGGTTCGTGGAGGCCGCACTTTGCGGGGACGGAAATCGGGAGATCAATTTCAAACAGCTCTATCTCGGACAATAAAAGGTTCAGCGGCTGCAGCAATGGCTCGTTTGAAAGAGGGGAGATAGCGGTACATGGCAGTGGCGCCAAATCTCTCGTGCCATCGTGAGCGGTACACTTATACCCGCGGGCACGCCAGTCTGCTGCGACTCGCTCTTCTACGGCACAGTGCGCCTGCGTCATGCCTCCTCCGCTGACGCCACTTCCGTCGTGGAACCAGCCACGGGTGGGGATTCGTCTGGCGTGTGTTTGGTTCCCCTGGTGAACACGCCGCTCCTGCCATACATTGACGAAACTTACTTTCGGAATACCCCTCGTATATACACACACACAATCCATGATAGTGGTAGAAGGCACAATATTTGAAATATTTGACATTTTCTCTACCAACAGTAATTAATGTTTAGTTCTAGGTAAGATACAAGTGTTCTATTTTATCCCGTTTTGTAGAACTAAGCAACTTTGTAAGTGCAACTCTTTTCATAAAATTATTTCGAAAACAAAAATTACTTAAGACATTTACACAATGTTTTGGAATAGTCACACGAGCTCCAATTGATAACCGGTAATTTTAGTAGATAATAACATCTACTTGTCTTTGTAGTAGGCTACAGCATTGGGGTTCATTATGTTGTAATGTGTACTTGTACCGCTGGTAGGCCTACATATAATTTTCCATCTTAACAATTGGATTAATTATGAATCCCACTGACTACCCGTGAGGAAAATTTAAAATGTTAGTATTCTTCTACATGATCCACCTGCCGAAAAAAACCTTCAACCTCTTCCTCCGAGCCCACCAGAAGTAATTAATTAATTAATTACCTTACCATTATGATGAACTGTAATAGTATATCCGATCAATATATAATTGAAACTACCTTGATATTGCTAAGGTCGTAGCTAGCTAAGATTTTAAGTGACAACACACAGATAGCAGTCACTCCATATTAGTGGTTTATGCGAACAGATTTGCGCTGTAGATTACAAAACAACACATACACATTATTTGATATAATCAATTATAGTGCACTTTAATTGTTTATTCATTACTTGATATACAAAGGTTTACTGGTAAGAGAAAATCATTATTCTCTTGTAATTCTTTATGGAAAACTATGCAATGGATCTGCTAGGTTTTGTAGATCCATTTTTCCAGATCAGAAATTATAACCTCATCAGTTAATTGGTTTAAATCCCATCTTGGATTCGCCAAGCGTCGTCTATAAGCCATCGTCAAGACCTCCAAATGAAGGTCCATTTACACACAGCAGTGAGGTGAACGTGACGTGACGGCACGTAATCCCACCGCCCGTGATCCCGAAGTGATTTCTATTCACACTATAACGTGACAAGATCGACATCAGTCAGTGTTTACTGTAGTAACAAATGCCACGGAAAATGGCGAAATTCTCAGTAGCTGATTTTATGGATGACTAGCATGTGCCCGCGGCTTCGCCCGCGATAATTATTTCAAAAATTAAAAGTTAAGAGCATAATAGTTAAATCATTATATTTATTAACACTTAAATCACGTGAATTACATACCACTATTAGATAGCATCGCCTGGCAAAAGCGACCTCAGATTCGAGGTCCTTGGCCCAGAAAGCCCATGTATAGTGAGTTTCGTCCAAATCGAACAACGTTTGACCATATTTTGGCCTATATTGATTATCCTTCTTATAATAATAATGATATCGCATGGTCCACAGTTCCTGAACATATCGTATTTTAATGAATTATATCAATACCTGTGATCACAACAAAATTTTCTCAAGCATGGAAATTATCCTATACCGAATTTTGTATCCTATCGCTTGCACACAGCAAGCCGGGTAGGGGTTCAAATAAGAAGAAACATAAATTCCGGTAACATAAGATTGTATTGTCTTTGCGGAATATTTTATTTCTCATTCTCATGTTACCATAAAACCGTTTTGGGGATGAAATTAAACAGAAATGTAATATCCCTTTCATACTTCTCTCTCCAAAAACCTGCGATAGGCTATACTAATATATACATATATATATATATATATATATATATATACATATATTTTACAATACCTCGTATTCTTTTCTCTATGTCCAGGGTAAAGAAAGTTATGTGACTGCATTATTTTCGTGGATTGTTGATAGTTCTCTTATTTGTCAAATTCGAGTTTCATTTTTTTCCCCAAACCCATCTGACACCCACTGACAACAATATGTTTTAATGTCAAATGTGATTTGGATTATATAATTCTGTGTAAAAAGGGATTAAGAATTCTAAAAAAACATTTGATTTTTGGCATTTAAAATCTAAATTTTTCAAAATCCTTTCTTAGCGAGCATCTACATTATGAAACGAAGGTACTGACAAAATTCCAAGTCTCTACCTGTTATAGTTTAGGCTGTACGTTGATTCTCTGTCGGTCATTCAGTCAGGACAAAGCCTCTTACATAGAGAGAGATTGCTCTTGTTTTGGATGAAGAGGAGGAGGAACAAGTGAGAAAACGGAAGTGGGTTCATGAGGCCTGGAAAAAAGAGAAGAACAGAAAGGGAATTTGCCACTCTTTATAAGGAACTGATGGACGATGGAGCAAAGTTTCACGAATACTTCAAAATGTCAGAAAATGCATTTAACATTCTGTTGAGCAAACTGGAAGTCAACCTGAAAAAACAGGACACAAAATGGAGAAAAGCAATTTCTCCGAGGGAACGGCTCACAGTTTGTTTGAGGTATGTATGGTAGGATAGGATAGTAGACTGTAAACTTTGAATTTAAAAAAAGAAATCAACTTAAAATAAAGTTTACAAATATTTTCAAAGGCGCACAGTATAAAATTTGAACTTTTGTTTTGAAAAAGAACCATACACTTCTACTTAAACTAAGTTTAGAAAGATTTTCAAATTATTCTATTAAACAATCTGTTTTAAACTTAAACTAAACTATTACAAAATTTGTTTTAAACTTAAAGTGTTAATTTACAAATATTGGATAACATAAATTATTATTTTAATAAAATTGCAAGAAAAACATTTTTATAGTTAAAAAAAAAAGAAGTTTCACTTCGAAAACTCATATATGAGTAAAAAAGTATTTTGTAATTAATTTTGATATGTATTTATTCCTGACCGAAATTCTCAAAATACCGTTGCACTGAATAGGTTGCCGGTTGCATTTGACCAGTAGGTAAATCTTGATTTTCATTCACTACAACCAGAGGTGTACATATTCTGATTTTAGCTTGCCTGCCCCTTTGAAATTCTGCAACCAGTCACAGCTTTTAACTTGCTTGACTTGAAAGCAAGCCAGATTACAACGATGATAAGAAATGCTGTCACTATGAGTCACAAGCTCTTCATAACCTGATGGGTTGCACAGGACCTAAGGAAACTGCAAGGCCTGGCGGAAAGAATATGAAACTGGGTATAGCAGGGCACTGGTAAGTCGTGCAGTCACGTAGTTGAGGAACTTCAGATGTTTTTAGAGAATTTTACCCTGAAGGAAGCCGAGGAGAAACAAAAATGTGGACAGTTTGAATTATCAATGAACAAAGGTAGTACTAGTCCGGCATGGGAAAAATTTTCAAACATTTTCGAGAAAACATCATAAAATCATTAATAACAATAACAAAAATCCCTTTAGGCAAGCCTACAAGCTGAGGTAGATTTCGAAGTGCTTTTGTTTTAATTTACTGTCGCTGCGTAGCATTCTTCTTCTTTAGCCTTGGCATGACAAACCCGCAATAATAACTGCAAAAAAGAGGAAAGAGAACTTTTTCAAACATTCAAATCTCGCCTTATATGAGAACTATCAAGAAACTAGTTATTGATTTGTAGAGTACTCATCAAGAGCTTTTCAACGATACCCCACAAGACGTAGTTTCGAAAATTTCGAATTTCCATCCCCATCCCCATACCCCCACCCCCACTCGTACTCCCAAAACCCCCGAATCGTTGGTGTCACTGTGAACTCCATAAGGAGTACTCTAATTTATTCAATCAAAGTTTCCCTCTATACTTCATAGGGGCCGAGATATAAATGTTTTAAAATTTCAACCCCCTCCCCCGACCACCCTCTTGCGCCAATTTTGCTCATTAACGGACTTGTCTGAACTATTGGGCCTAGAAATAACATAATAAAATTTGATTCAAATATCTTGAAAATTACGGCCGCTAGCGTGTAAAGATATATATATATATATATATATATATATATATATAAATATATATATACATATACATATACTGTATATAAATATAAATATCTCAATTTTTTTTTAACAGGCGGTGGTTTCGTAGTTAGGGAGGCATGAAACGTAAAGATATGAACGAATGTTTTGAAAGTCATTAGGTAGATTAGGTAGATTAGATTTTTCTTCGAAATCTACCTAATAATAAAAATAATAATTGTGTTAAGACGCTAAAAGGATTTTAATACTTTATCCACCTTTTATTTATCTGCATGGTGAATTTCTTCTACCAGCATGTAGAAAAGCAAGAAAGTATTACCTACACTAGCAACTACAGTTGTTTAACTGATAGGAATGTCGCAAGGTTATTCTGACTTGCCTAGGCTGGGTTTGACCTGACCCATCAAGTTTAAAGAAACCTGCCTGCTTCCTAGCTATGACGCTGGCAACTCGCTTGCCTGGCGTTCAAGCGGGTATGGGCAAGCTAAAATCGAGATTTGTACACCTCTAACTCATTGTAGCTTCCTGCAGGAGAAGGTTGTCCAGAATATGTTGGAGTAGCAGTAGAGTAATGAGAAACTGCATATGGTCCTGCATTTGGCTCTTCTTCCATGAGCATTTTAAGCTCGTACTTCTGCACAGCGGCAGAACAACACCACTCGATTTTCTAGAATAATATTTTCAGGCTCGCCTTTCACGCCACAGTCACGTCACTGCTGAGTGTAAATTGAACTACCCGAGTTTCACTGTATTGCGACTGCGGGAACACTGACTGCACTGTCACGGCCAAGCGCCGAGCGAGTATGAACACCACCACTGAATTGCCTAGAAGAATATTTTCAGGCTCGCCGGTAGATGCACTTGCCTGTCACTCCACGGTCACGTCACTGCTGAGTGTAAATAGACCTTAAGGCGACCTGACACTGTTTCTTCATTTTCTCTCTTGTATTTGCTTTACACATTACGCTGGAAAAATCTTAGTCACTGTGCTAAATGTTATTCAATTTGTTGTATTTGGTCTGACAGCATTAGAGTATACCGTAGCAGAAAATACGCTATTGCAAAAGCTCTCTATTTGCATGGGAAGAACAGATAAAACAAAACCCGTATTCGTATAATACTATGTAGGAAGATAATTTAAGTGATTTTACTTCGTACGTTGCCTTAAATGGCCAAGAGACATACAAGTAAAATAATATGTAGAGGCGCTAAGCTTTCCTGGAATTTGAGGTATACAATAATTTTAGACAACTGTTAAGTGAAAGTTACAGGGTGAGTCGACCCTATAGCTATATTGACAGCTGAAAAATTAGGCTGATATGAATAAACTCATTGGAGAACAGAATCCGCGATTTGGAGGTGTAGGCTATAATATGGCATACAGACATCGTATTATATCTCTGCCGGTCTGTCACGTGACTATTTCCTGGTAGGAGAAGAGAGAGAGGCTCGATTCTACTAGCGTGCACAAAAACATTTCTTAGATTTACAACGGGCAGCAGATATGAACAGATTTGAGCTCGAACAAGCATTGGCTAGAAAGGGAACTGGATGTTTTTTGTATTTGAATATACGGACTACCTGCTCCCGCACAAGCACTTGTAACAAAATTCCAACGGTCGGCGAGAGGCACAGATATAAAACGACAGCTGTACCCCAAGTAATATATCTCTATCTATACCCTAAGGGGGCTGATAGAAAAAGGGATTGAAAAACAGTTAAGGGCACACAGTATACTGAAGGAGTCTTATGAAAAAAAGGGTGAAAAACTTATTAAAAAAGCGGATCAGATGCTGCTTTAAGTATCGCATTAACTGGTGTTTCGAAAACTAGCCACATTGTTCCGAAAATAAGCACAAGGGAGGTAATTAATTCATCTGTTCAAGAATGCGCACTTGAGTATTTCAGAAACTGGAAAAAGTATTATGTTCAGTGCATCATACAAGTTTTACAGTAATAGTTCACACAAATTGAATTCATGAGGCCTAGTCAAGACTTACCGGCCTTAGCTCCATTTTACATAAGTCACAACCGTCAAATAGTTGATTTACCTCCTCTGCCTGTACCATACTATAGCCTACGCAGAGGAAGTGCTGTGTTCTACCCTGAAATTCAATAACGAGTTTTCACCATTAATACATGTTTTTTTCGGGTGTCCTGAATCCCTCCCCCAAATTTCAGAACCATGTATGTATGTGTGTGTGTGTATGTATGTGTGAATGAGAGCAGCATAGATGAAGAGCACAATACATGGAGAGCGAAAACAAATTGTATGTTTGGGTTAGATATTTTCTAGGGATGTGGCAAGAAGAGTGGCAACGACTTTCTCTTACTTCTAATACCATTGTTAATTACATGAAGAAATATGTTGCGATCTTCTTGAAAAACGTTATTCGCAAAAAAGAAAATAACTCTGCATGATAGTTATAAGCCATCGTTTGTACAAACTAACAAACTTAGCGCCTGTCACACTGAGCTTCGATCGATCAAGACCAGCCGACTGCCATCTTGCGCTCTCGAATAAATTTCTGTTCCTTGTCACACTGCATCGAGCGTCATCGATCAACGAAAATATTATAGGCTATGTACCTATATGATTTTACTAGGTCTACTCATCACTGTATATTAGAGGTAAAGTATATTACCTTATTAGGAATACGAATGCCTATTTCCTGCACATTATCATACTACATGTGTCGGGATGTAAGGTTTAATATTATGCCTACTATATCAGGCTACATCTGTTTACTTCAAGCTTCCATCAGTCGGCCGAGCGAAGAGGTTTGTTTTCGTTGTAGTTCGATCGCCCACCGCTAGGGGCTTACAACTCGATCTATTTTTGTGTTTTTAAAATTAAATTACATAAGAAGATATCGTTTTAAATGCCTTAAATGATTCGTGCAATTATATTTCATTCAAATATAAGTTTAAAACGACATTATTGTGTAAGTTAAATCTTCCATCATCAATTCTGAAATTCAGGTGGGTACGAAGTTTGCCATCGACTGGCGATTGAAAAACGGACAGGTTTGATTTCATAGACCAGATGATCTCTCACCCTCGTTGTTGATCGCTGGCGATCGATGATATATGTGACTGGTACCACTGCTGTCTATAGGTTCATTATTCCAGTCAGTCGGACGCTGTCCCTCGATCGATCCAGTGTGACAGCCCCTTTAGGCTCCTAAGACTTGCGTGGTGAACCTTTGCGTGAGGCTGAAACAACTGAATACTGCAAAATTCCTGCTTTATGGCTTTATGTTAAACATCAGAATTTTAAGGTCAAGTTCTGTTTTATTTGTATTGTTTATACCTCGGGAATGCGACATGCATAATAATGGTTTTCTCTTGCATTTTACTGCCATTTACATAAAGAAAATTTCATTTTTCACGAATTTCTAGAAAACGGCTAAAAAGATCTTGTTTAAATTTTCTACACAGAATGGATAGTTATACTTAAGAGCTAAACATTAATTTCAATCTATTTTTTTAAATAAATTCTGTGAAGGATAGTTATAATCCACTCACCCCGTCCACAAACTGAGGTTCATGCAGCGCGAATAATGCGACTTTGAATGAGGCTTAGACAACTGAATGCACACATTACAACACATTCATTTGCTTTTTTTTTTTTTTTTAATACGAACATTAAAGGCAGTCATGCGATGATGTGAATGTTTTGTATAAGATTTATTCAACTTGTCTTCTATAAAGACACTTCACAGCATTTCCAACGAGCCAGTTTCATGATTACATGCACAAGATTGAAGGAGATAGGGAAATGTAGCACTGTGGAAGAGTTGCAGTTTCGACTAATCGATGAAAAGCTGATGGAAAAGAATTGTCGCCCAGACAGACGTTTCTTATATCCTACAAATGGATGTTGAACGAAGATTAAGATACATGGTTTCAATCCTCTTGAGTGAAGATTATCCTTTCTCTTCAGCGTTTAAAGGAAACAGCAATAGTATATTATTTAAGAATGAAAACAAGCCTAAAGATGTATAAACTTGTTGGGATGCGAAGCTGAATCGATTTTGGTCTTATAAATACTCATAAACATCCATATTTAATATTAAGCATGAAAATAATCTAAAATATTAGGTCAAGAATTTAATCGAGAATTACTCTTTAACGATAATCATTTTTACGTACCTCTTGTCCACGGTGTTCGGGTGAACAATAGCCTGCAATTGGACTCGAAATTCATGGGTACAGATCTTGCTAGGGTTATAGAGGTTCAGTCTTAAAATTCTACCGGGATGGTTTCCTTTCGAAGGGAAATACAAGTGGAAACCTATATCTATACGGCACGTTAAAGAAGAGTTCTGAGAAAACTATTGATCGTTTCACGCCCGAACCGTTCTTTTTTCTCCTTCTTGGTCCTTGCACAGACGATGGGTCGACCCTTCATCATTACGAGCATTGAAAGGATCCATGTTTCTGAAAGAAATTTGATATCCGGATTGACTCCCAAATTTTTTTCCAAAGAAATGAATAATCCTTTATTTTATATTTGTCCTTGACGCGTATATTATGTGTTACCAATAAATATGCCATCTAAATTCTCGAGTGAATCTTTCTGCGTGCCTGACAAATGCTGCGATTCATTTTATTCTAAGTTGAATCTCTATTCTACTTACCCTAATTTATTTAATTTAAAGAGTTTCAGTCAGAATTTAAAATTACATATTTTATTACTAACTGAACTGTAAGTAGGAATACAGAAATAACAGCAAGTAACTTGATAAAATTTTGCTAGAGTTACATTCATGTTGAGCCACACTATTACTACGAGCGTACGTCAATAAGTATCCGCATTTTTTGTTTAATCTTTTGTAGGTTGGCTGTACTGCTTTGTGCTCGCGCAGGTTGACATGTTGTTCATTTATCTCCGCTTGTGGAATGTTTGGCCGTTACGACTCCACTGAGTCCCGCCACGACGCAGAAACCCGCATGATTGGCCAACTCTACGTGAAACACACTATAGCCTATTACAATTATGATACTCTATAATCTCTTTGTCTTCTTTTAAATTGAAATTTTCTTTGCAAGTGTTTACTTGATTACCGGGTGGTTACCATGTTTCATATATCACCACACTAACGAGACCTGGCTTCACTGTCTCAAGTTACAATTCAATCTTCTTTCCCCCGCTACTTCTTCCCCGGGGTTACTTGGTGGTATGCACCATTTTTCACCCTCGTTTCTTATGTCCTTAGTAATCCATCCATCAATGCCCTAGTATCCCTCCTCCACATTATCGCTTGCTAGCTCCACAATCCCCTTTGCATCTACTTCTTTTACATTTTCTATCCAGAAACCAATGCCAATCATAAGAAATTTTAAGAAAATCTTATAGACTAAAATTAAAGGATCATCAGAGAGCATCTGAAATATAAGCAGAATGAATTGTTTTACCTAATTTAAAATTACAAGGTAAGCAGTCTACTAGCTGCTCGTGTAGTCAAATCGGTACGGACCGATGTCCGATGACCGGATGTCCAAGGTTTGATCCCGAGCAGAAGAAGGTTTCTCTCTCTTCCTCAAGTTTTCCCAACCTGCTAGGGTTAATTCAGTCCTCTATCATAATTTATATTCAGGGATGTCAATTTTCATACAAACTGACTTCTCCATTATGCCAAATGACAAGGTTGTCGAAAGCTTTCCGGAAACCACAACTAAGTTACTTTAAAGGCGTGCCATTACATTTACAAATATCCTATTATAAAATTGTAAGAATTCAAATATAAAACAAAATCAAAATGGTATTTTTCCGTAAAGCATTTCCAGCAGAAAATAGCCATATCGATCAGTTAAAAAATTAATAAATAGAAAAAAAAACCTCAATGTGTAAATACCGGGCGGTCAACCCGATTAAGGTTTACTGAGCTCTTCTTTCGCCGATGAGATAGGCCTAAATTCAGTTTGGATTTTTATTTCCACGGGACCTCGCCAATTACGTCCTCCTTTTCATTCCTTATACCTTTCTTGGCAGTAATGACCTTCACGTCCTTGTAAAATGTATTATATAACTTATCAATTACTGCAAAATGTCCGTGTAGGGAAATCTTGGCAATTGAAGGATCGTACACGCTTTAGAATTGTTCGACAGACAGGTTTAAACTATCTTCTCTGTACAAAGCTGTTCGTTCTTTATCACGCCCACCAGTCTGTAGTTGACTACCTGAGAAATGATACAATCTTCACTAGCCATTGCAGCCGTACTGAACATATTTTAATTCAACATTTGATTTTTCTGTTTCTGACTTTGTAAAATATATTCCCTTCCCAAAATGGACTTATCAGGGTAAAGTTAAATTAGTAATCAGTTAAATTTGTGGTGAAAAGTATATATATATATCAGACATTGGTATGCCTAATCATACGACAACTACTGAACTATGGCACTTCAGCACGTGGGCTTCCAGCGCGTTAGGCCTAAATGCAGACCAATTACAGCAGCTGATGTGAATAAGGCGAATGCTTTTACAAATTATTAATCAAGAATTTTATGGTCTCTGTGGTGTATATTTATTATAAGTTGAGACCGGGCGACCGGTGTTTTCACTCTCCGCTACGGAGTCCGCATTAGCCGCGGGCGGCACGCGCGCGGCTTCCCTGCTTAAAGTGTAGGCTATATAGGCTTACCTTATAACATATGTTGGAAGTGTCGTCCTTCCTGTGTTATACAGGCATTGTATCTGGAAACCACATTCTGGCTGACGCGAGTGAGTTCTTCCACTGTAATGGCCCTAATTTCATTCGTAATGTTTTCTTTCAGCTCCTCCAATGTGAGAGGATTTGTTCGATAAACCTTATCTTTAAGTTTACCCCACAAGTAAAAATCACACACTGTGAGGTCTGGGGAGCGAGGTGGAAAGAGACCAGCACTGATCACTCTGTCAGCAAACACTTCCGAAATTTTAAGAAGGGAGACTTCCGCTGTATGAGCGGTGGCCGAATCTTGTTGAAACCACCCGCGCGTTTTTTCTTCATCCGTCAACTGCTGAAAGAATGGCACCAAAATGTCATCTTGGTAAATCTCTGAATCTACTGTAGTCTCGTAAAATATAGGCCCAATTATTCGCCTTCCATTAATAGCACACCATACCCCGATCTTCCTATCGTAATGAGGGATTTCATACACACCATTAGGATTTTCTGCACACCAATGGCGTGAGTTATGACTGTTCACACGACCATTAGAAGCTCAGTCATTTCCGTAACGTCTATGAGTGATTCCTATTAGCAGCTTCGTTGCGAGTTACCTACTAGCTATCACCACGCCTACGTGGTGGCTAGACTGGGTACTGGTCAACTTTTACTCAGACTAGAAAATCCTTACACAGCGTGATTAAACTCGTAATCTTTAATTAACCCTTGGTCGGATTCCTGTGAAATTTGTGCAGGAATAATCTACACACATCAGCCCTACTGTTGGTTAAAACAGAGCCTTAAAAAAGCGGGCACAAATGTTTTTATTTTATTTTATAAACATCACCCGTTGCACAAAATTCATGGAGGGAGAAGCGAATTTCACTATGCGACAATTTTTTGTATTTTTGTGTCCCGAAAAAACTTCAAGCGAGAAAGTTTTAGTGAAATAATTGAATTTTAATATAAATGAAGTTCCAGCTCTATATCTCGAATGGTTTACGAGTAATTGAGTGGTAATTATTCCATGCGCTTTATTGTCGGACTGATTTGTGACGACCGTGAACTGTTCAGGAAGAAGCATATTTTGACTATGCGACAATTTGTTTATTTCTGTGACCAGAAAATGATTCAAGCATGTAAGCTTTAGGGAAATATTTTAATTTTAACATCAAGTACCACGTTTATATTTTGAATGGTTTACGAGTAATAGAGTGGTAATTGCTCCAGCGCTAAAGCTATAAAATATAAAATATATAGGCTATAAAATAGGCCTACTAGCAATTACGTAAAAATCCTTAAATATTTTATTCGTGGACTCAATAATAAAGGATATTTACTGGCTACTTGTATCCATACTGAAAGATTGACCCGCTGGGGAAGAGAATGAATTAAACTTTTTCCTAATCTTGTAAATCTGCACTACTTTTATTTAGATATTTGTTGAATTATTTATTTTATATTTTGATCCTTTTTGCTAGTAGCTTTTATGTCTAATTACCTTATCAAATGCCTTATTAGTTTAATACCTTGTTACGCCCTTTTCATATTTTAATATAATTTATCAACATGAAAACGTATTACAGTTAAAATGGGCGGTGAATTGCCGAGGCTTTAAGAGCATGCTATCCGGTTATAGATAGGGCAAGACGATGGTACTTTTTAATTAAAAATTCATGGAAAAATCCTTTGAAATATTGTGTGTTTTATGTAGAATGCATTGCGAAGCAATTTGTGCGAATGTGTGTCCTTTTTTGATGTTGAGACGCCGATTTTAATGATCCTGCGCCTCTTTTTGTGTTGCTCATGAAAGTTTCCCTGCTCTGCAATTCACAAACCATCCCTTAGTTTATTAGGTCTATATTATCTCTGTTGTCACATAATTTGTATACAGATCTACACTTTTGGCCGTGTTTCACCAATCATTACCTACATAACTTACCCCATATAACCCGGAGAAAATTATTATTTATATTAATGTATTGCTATGATGACAATATTAATACAAATTAATAATCTACAATAGTCTACACAATGTAATAATAATATTAGTACTGTACATATTAATATTAATATATAAAAATTCCCGTAGTTGTTTTCTACCCTTATTATAAGGTGTAATTGCTATACAAATATAGGATACATACTTTAACAAATTTTCATCAAATTATACTAATATAACCTCTAGAATGAGAAATATTTTCTAGGCAACAAAATATTAGATCAAATCACCCTTTAGTTGTTGTATAGGCCTACCTATATTATATAATTTCTATTCAAATCTAGATACTTTGAGAGATTTTTACAAGATTTTAAAGACAAATGCTGTAGAATCAGAAGAACATTTTAAGTAACTTGAATAACAGAACAGTTCACATCTTAGCTGTTTTCTACCCATACGTTGTGATGTCTGTACAAATCTACATTCTTCGAACAGTTTTCTACCCTATTACATAATCTTTATACAAGTATAAATACTTCGAAAGATTTTTAGCAGATTTTTAAATAGATTCTGCAGAATCAAAAGACAATTCAAGGCAGCAATAATAACAGAATAGGATCATACCTTAGCTCTTCTCTACCCCTATTTTCCAATCCCTATACAAATTTAAATTCTTTGAAGGATTATACAAAACCAGATCCTATAGAATCAGGAGAAAATTCTATTCAACAATACTATCCTTCCCTTAGCTGTTTTATACCGCTAATATATAATCTCTATACCCGTCTACATTCTTTGGTTAGTTTTTATGAAATCTTACACACAGATCCTTCAGAAACATATGAATTATGACACAACATGAATATCACTTGAGAACGGCTCGACCGATTTGGCTGATTCTTTTTTTGTTGTGTTCGTAATTGTCAGGACAAGGTTTGTATGAAAGAAAATTTATGGAAAATCCACGGGAAAAGTCGGAAATGTGAAATGAGGCAGAGTTAGAAAGTTCTGCTTTCAATTGTTTACATAACGAAAGTTTTGTTTACGGTGTTCGCATAGGACTTTGGAAACTATATTATATTACTGGGCTTTAACAAATTCTGATACAATCGATGTAAATGTGAAAATAATTCTTGAAGAATAAAATCCACGAAAATAAAGCAGTCACAAAACTTTCTCTACCCTCGACATGGAAAACATCATTTTTTCACTTCACATTTTGATGTAGAATAAGCGGTCGTATTACAGGGACAACTTAGTTGCAGTGAGTATGCTATATCGGAAGTCGGTAACAAATTCTATCCACTGATACGTCACTCATAGCTGTAGGCTTTGTATTAGTTGAGAAATAGACCTAGGGATGTTTATCAGAGGCCCTAAGCAACTAAAAGAAGACAAAATGGGATGGAACATTTTCAGTCCTACGCGCGCAGTAAGTTATAGTATGTCCCAGGTTTTTGGGAAGGAAAATATGAAAGTGATATTGAATTTATTTTTTACTTCAGCCCCGAAACGGTTGTATGGTAATATGAGAGTGAGAAATACAATTTTCTGTCAAGACAATACAATATTATGTAACCTGAATTTATTTTTCTTCTTATTTGCACTCCTCCCAGGCATGGTGTGTAGAAGCAATGGAATGCAACATTCGACATCCTCTATGAGCCATAAAAAGGTATATCTAGCGTTTTCTGAGGGATTAGTCTGATTGTCATATGTCGTTCTTCCTCATTTCGAATTCTACATACATATTATATAAGGACCTAGAGTTTCAAAATCGAAAGTCCTCCATAAGTTAATTTCATATTACAAAATACAAAACCCGGGCGACGCCGGGCCTTTTAAGCTAGTATATATAAAGTTTATGTAATTCCTGCCATTTCTGTAAAAACAACGTGAGCGTTAATAAATATAATATTTTAATTATTTTAATGTTAAATAAAACATCTAGCAGTTGAGTAAATAATCGCGAGCGAAGCAGCGGGCACGTGCTAATATAATATAATAATTATATTCCTTAGGCGGATTCCACTGGTTGACAACAAACGTTCACACACAGGTCTAAACAGTGAATGACTATGCGCACACAATGTCGCGCTTCCCCACCACTACCAACCAGGGCAGGGCAGGACAGAACAGAACGCGCGCCAACTGCGTCATTTCCTAGGTCTGCTGACTAGCACCCCATAGACGTTCCGAATCTGTCCGACCTCTAAGATGGAACCAGGCTTCATCAGAAAAGAACACAAGCTGGGGGTCGATTAAACCATTATCCACTGATGACAGAAACCACTCACAATATCGCAATCTTGCTGCTGGATCGGCAGGTTTTAAACAATGGGCCCGTGTAAATCTGTACGGTTTGAGGTGTAACAACTTTGTTGCTTTGTGTGCAGAAGAAACTGAAACCCCTACTTGTTGGGCTAATTTTGAGAGTGATTTATTTGGTGAATGTTCAAGATAAGCGCCAATCTCGTCTAGCTTTTCTTCTGTTAACACTGTTCGTGTGCGCACATGCTTTTTGTTTTGCACTGAGCCAGTATTTACAAATTTATTAACAATTCTGTGAATTTGTGCTCTTGAAGGTGGCACATCAGCAGGAAATGTCCGAATAAATTCATCACGTACACGTCTAGCAGACTCGTACTTAAAGTAATGTTTACACACAAAAATACGATGCTGCAGCGAAATGGGTCTCACCAAGTTGACACTTTAACAATAACTGCACGTGCCGTTGTTGCATCAAGGTCAGACCGGCTGCGCGCGCCTTCCGTCGCCCGGTTTCAAGCCTTCCGTCGCCCGGTCTCAACTTATAATAAAGACCCTGTACTTGAAATGCTCGGCCGAAGGAAAAACAATTTGTTATAGTCTATCTAGTATGGCGAGTAACACTGAAGCCAATCTAGAGCTGGATTCATGCCATCCACAAACATGCAGACCGAAAGAATTGCGAGAATAAAATATATAAGAAGATCTTATGTGTCAGTGCAACATAAAATAAGTGTACTACCATACGCAAATGGCTTAAACATTGAGGATTTACATAATGTCGCTAGTATAGGCTAATGGGGCTTGTGTTTAATTCGGGTGAAATTATAGTTAAGGTTTCCCATATGGGATCTAATGTCACAGAGAACTTGAGAATTAAGAAACATCTATGTTTACTGTATTGGAAAGAAAACAACTTGTTTAAGCATGGAATATATGCATGTTGTAATTTTGACAATGGTCTCTCGCTAGCTCACACAGAGAATCCGCTAAAATGAAAGAATAATAATATTGCAATTAGAAATATTTAAACATATTCCATAAAAGTTTATGAACAGTGCTGCAGATAAGAATACTATACAGCATACGTAAACTCCATATAACTTAGATTAGCCTCAGCATTGGCTGCCTCCTGAACCATAATATAGTTAGTATTAAGTTTCGGGTTAACAAACTTCGGAAAGAAGACTTTCTGTACGTACAGAGTTCTTGTATTGAATTCCCGTCTCAAAACTAATTTAATGTAATGCAGGAGAAGGAAAAAATTGCAGTGGTTTCTCTGTACATTGAAAATTCTACGACGGAACAGAACAACCTTTACAGTACCTTCCTCTTTCAAACTCATGCAGTTTCATCAAAACTACACAGACATTAAAATTTTCGGCTCCGACCCTTTAAGTCTTCATGGAAAATACTATCCAAACAGCGGAATTAACGTATAGCTCAGGTAATAAACTTGTAGTATCTTCAACAAATTAATAGATATCCTTTTAGCATAAGGTATAACTTTTCTTATACATACCAATAATGTGTTATCCCCTATAATGCTCTCCTCTTATCAATGATGAAATGATGTATCTTATAAATAGTACAATGCTATGATTAAAATCATGGAAGGTTCAAGAAGACTTTATCTTTTCTCATTTCTAATTAATATATAGTACAACAAGTTAGCCATGTTTTAATTTTGGATCACTAACTTCGATTTGAAATTAGTGACATATAAATTGAATTTTTAACTGCTGACAGTAATTGAAATTATAATAAAAAAAAAAGAGAATGGCAAAACTATGCTTTCGGAAAAGCGGTAATATTAATTATGTTTGCATAATAGTTACAATAGATATTTATACTGTCTTAAGAGAAAAATAATGGCAAATGAGCACCTTATCGTTTGTATTCTGTGTTCTTCTACATAGCTGAGATATAAATAGAAAGTGAAAACAGCATTTTATAAATGTGCAGATTTGATATTATAACACTTAAATTAACAACACATGTTTTTAAATTGAGTTAATTCTTCTAAATCCTAAACGATTTCCTGCTAATTTGAGGTCAATGTAATAATATTCGAAACTTTTTCTGACCATAAACTAACAATTTTCAAACTCGTAGTTATCTTTCCCCAAAAATAAACAAGTATCTCTACTATGAATGGTTAAGACAAAGTTGCGCCATAGATGCTGCAAATCATTAATATTGCGCCGAAATTCAGTGCACAATTGCGCACAATATTTCACTGGACTTGACAGCCCGATTGGCGTATTGCCTCTTTTGCAGCGTTTTAGTGTTACCAGGAAGACTCTGTGAAGAAGTTTCTGTTTAGTCTTAAAAAATATATTGTTGCTATGTTAATGTACAGACATCGTATTATATCTCTGCCGGTCTGTCACGTGATTATTTCCTGGTAGGAGAAGAGATTCTACTAGCGTGCACAAAAACATTTCTTAAATTTACAACGGGCAGCAGATGTGAACAGATTTGAGCTCGGACAAGCAATGACTAGAAAGGGAACTGGATGTTTTTTGCATTGGAATACACGGACTACCTGCTCCCGCACAAGCACTTGTAACAAAATTCCAACGGTCGGCGAAAGACACAGATATAAAACGACAGCTGTCGTTCCAATCGTAGATATATTAGATTGTGCTGTCTGCACTGGGTTGGGCCATTATTGTAATCTTTGTTCGTCTTTCTCTCACTAACAAATATAAACTATTTAAAAATAACTTTTTTCTTAGAAAAGTCTCCATTTTGAATGTAATGCCTACAGGCTATTATTTGTCAGAGATTTATAAACTCAACTAGACTCGGAATTTGAGCTTGCAACGAAAAAAAGCGATGCTTGGAGTAGACGGAGCATTTTTTCGTAGCAGACAGATTCGTAGATCGTGAGATGCGAGTGTAAGCCTATAACCGGTATTATATTATAATTTATAAGGATCTATTCTTGTTATAATAGCACCTTTCGGGTTCTCATTGTAATTTACAGCTATGAAGGACTACTATTTAGTAATCGAAACTTTTTTCTCGCCCATAAAAGCAATTCGAAAACACACGTAATAATTCTTACATGTAGATATGCGTTTTAAATGTTTATTTTAACTTAAGGGATGATAGAAGTGATGATTTAGTCATTTTTGTAAAAAGTGTGATTATTTTATTTTAGTGTCAAAAAACAAGCATACCCAAAAGTGTAACTCTGCAAAATTTTATGCCGTTTGAATGCATGGAACAAGTGCTGCTGACAATATTTTTAAACGGCAGTGCACTTTCAACTGCCAATGCATGCAGCTTTAATCGCCTGTTTTCTCGGTTTCAATTTCCATGTTACTTTGCGACATTCAAAATCTATCTTCTCCCATAAAAACAGACAGCTTTATATTTTAAAAAGTATAGAAAAACAGATAGGACGAGACAAATTCAATAAAAGATAATAGTTATTTCACCAATTATTTACTTAGTTAACCAATTAACCTTTATCCAGATAATCCCAGCTCAGTCTCTATATCCTTGTACACTTAACAGTTTCTCAGTGCCTTACCCAGTGGCGTAGCCAGAAAATAACTTCGGGGAAGGTCGAAAGTGCCGGGGGGTTTTGGGGATATGGATTACCCCCAAGAAAGGGGGTTTTGGGAGCTCACCCCGGAAAATTTTTAAATATTCAACTAACAAAAGTCACATTTTAGAACTAAAAAACTAGTTGTCAAATTTGTTTACTATACGGTACGACATGCCAACTTGAACAAGAAATCGTTACCTAAGGTATAACACATTACTATTTATAAGAAAAGTTAAACAACACATGGAACAGTAAAAATAATAGGCCTACTTGTACAAGACAGTTTATTTTTAAATAAAATAATTAAATATTTGACAAAATAGAGCTTAAATAATTTGAACAGCATTGTAAGTTTTGATTTCGGGGAGGGTCCGGACCCCTGGACCCCCCCTTCCCTACGCAACTGGTCGTACTAATAAACGGTATTCATGCCCTAGGTGTAATTATAACTTAACGATTATTCTTCATATGGAAATATTGTTTTAGTCCCTAGCGCAGTATATAACGAAAAGTCCTGGATTCAGCAACGAAGTTAAAAGGGTCATAGACAACCCTACACCTACCATTTTAGTTTTACACAAATGAGCGAATGTATCTTTTTAATAGCGTCCGAGGTAAGAAATTGCAGGCACTGGAGAGTGCGGGTAATTTAGAGGAGTAATGAAGGCACTATACATTTTAAAACCCGGTGAAATAATGTCGGAAGCTCGTGATATATTACACAACAAAGCTTGATATTTGATGGTAACTGCATTACCATTCGTCTTCATTTACTTTTAACATTGTTTTAAAATGGCGTCGGATGTACAACGCTAGCGTTGCTATATTATATTAAAAAGCATAACGAATGAGGATGTAGAATTTATGGCTATTAAGATGGCGGTCAAGCGCAATGGACAACTTGGGATGCACTTTATCATCTTGCGTGATCCTGTCGGTTAATATGACTCTGAACATGAAAATAAAGTGCAGTGCATCACTTAAAACAAGTAGAAGAAACCACATCAATCATCGCCTTTAAAACCATGCAGTGGTTGAATAGCAGATACCCTACTCGTAGTTATTCCCGTAACTTATGCAAAAACTATAGCTCGTAACATTCACACCACACTGTAACTTTTAACATTTTATCTCTTAATAATATGTAAAGTCCTTAATATTTTTAAACTGAAAAACAATAATTCTTGTATTACACCTCAAGCCCATTATAGATCACACAGTCAACGAAAATGTATATAAAATAAATAATACTCTAAATCTTATGTAAACTCTTGTACATAATCATTGAGTCCGACAGCTGCATTTTAAAACTACAAATAGGCCATAGATACTGGTACTGGAAGGCTATCTATATCCGAGACGAGTGCTAGTATGTCTGTCTCACTCTTAGGTCATACGAGTAATGTGCTAGAGTGAGACAGATATACTGATTTTTGTTTACTTCAGGTTTCCTTCTTAGGAGTACGATTACTTCCACAAAGTCCCTGGCCTTGAAGACTAACCTAGCCAGCGAGCTTCTCGTTACCAGCTGACGCAGACTCGCATGCGCGTAAGATGACTTAGCTACTGTTGAGCACAGAGTGAAGATGACGCAGCACGTTCACAGTCGTAGAAAATACTATAATAGTTGAGTGGAAGGATAATGCCGCAGCGAGACAGAGACAGAGACAGACAACACGTGGAGTGGGATAGAAAAGCTGAGCCAATCAGGGTGCAGCTACCTCCCCTAGGCAGGAACTCTAGGAACGGTGAGACTCGCTCCTAAGGTATAGACGTAAAAACCCAGAGACTTTGTGGAAGTAATCTTACTCTACAACGACCAGACTTTAGTGGCAACGGTTTATAAATGCAGTTCCAGCGCCAAATTAAAGTATTCGTAATTTATTCTGGTCTTCTTATTTAAACGTATGTGAATGCCGTGGTGTTCTGATACGAAAAAATCGGATGTGTAACTCACATAACTTCCTCTGCCCAAATAAAAGTTTGCCTCTTAGTATAATATAGGTCCATTATAATATAGGTTTATTATGTATGACATTCTCTTCAAGTAAATGGGTTATAAAAATGAAGAGAATGTCGTTACCACATCACATCGTATCCCCGAAGGATACATAACCAAATAAATTGTGATAATTGTAGGTTACTCACATAACTTGAACTCGAAGTATGGTCAATAAGTTACATATTTCTCACTTCACATTCTGATATAGAAAAAGAGGCCGTATTGCAAAAAGCATGTATTTAGTGTCCACCTACCAAGGTAGCTTTGTTCTTATAGTGAAAACAGAATTGGCATATCCAATATCGATTAATATTTCATTTATTTAATAATTATATACTTCAAAGAAGTAAACAACCTGTATTTGAAATAAAATCAATTCTGTTCATGTTAATTCAAATATAATTATAAATAAACTGAGTCCATTTCGTGTGTTTTAATGTGCTTTGGTTTGAGGTTATAACGTTGAAGGGAGAGCCCTACTCCCTGCATACCTTTGTCGTCTGCCATCTATCGCAAAAGACGAGGAACAAATTTATTACTAACAACTGAATTACCACCTAGATAGGAAGAGTTGTTTATCTTATCAATAACAATTTTCGCTACGCGTCTTAATAAGTGCCCTTATAGGCTCGTAGCATAACAATAATATTAAAGGTTTTGACACTGATCGTGGGATGATGGATAGACGAACTCCTCGAAAATACAGAAGAATCCACTATTAGGTGCTGAGGACTACTGAAGCTGTAACTATAGTAACTTGAAACTTTCAGTTTAATGTGGAATCTGAAAAAACGGTGGGCATCCCGACTGCTTCACTTAACATGACATGAAGCCAGCTGTCACTCATCTAAATTCCACCTGTCTAACCCAATAATCGGATTAAACGTGATGTGACCGCTAGTTCATGGGAGCCCTTAGAAGCCAAAATAATCTTAACTTAAAAAATCAAATAAGTAGTCGTTCACATAAATTCATGCATGCAATTAATACCGATGCATGATAGTCGTATCCACTATAATGAAATGAAAACATTGATTTATATGGATAGAGTAAGAGGATTGTAACCAGTATAATGAATATTAACCATATGGTTAATGTTTTTCTGTTAAGTAGATGTGTGATTAGTGACTTAACTAGACGATTATGGTGGGGACACAATATCGCACGGCTGTAACAGGGATTGAGACTAATGCAATGCACATCCATAATGAGCAGATGATCGGCTTAATACCAAGCAGTGCGTAAATTGTTATTTATATTTTCATTCGTTCAATGTCCGATACACATCGATTATGCGTGTTACCTCCGGTGTTAACACGAGCACGTGGATTGGTAATGAAGACTGCGGATTAACGGTCATTCTCGATAATGTAGTGAATAAATCTTCTGTGAAGGCAAATTGAAACATGTAGATCAATATTATTTAGCGTAACTGACAAACGCTTTAGCAGTCTGTTGGTGCTGTTGTTTTTATCGTCATAATAATAGTCTATAGACTATAATATAAATAATGATGAAGGTAATAATAAAGAAAATAATGTGCCTAAAATAATAATAATAATAATAACAACAACTTAATGGCAATAGACAACTCCTAAGCAAGCTAAAGGCCCGGACGTTCATTGCCGCGCTTACATGAGCCTGCCATTCAACCCTATTCTGTGCTAATCCACCGAACCATCCCTTGAAATTCCTACTTCCCTTTAATATGTTCAAATTTAGTCCTCCCACCTGCGTCTAGGTCTTCCAAATGGCCTTTTCAATTCGGGTCTCAGAGTTAATATTTTTTGGAAATGTCTTTCCTCCCCCATGCGCGCAACATGTCCAGCCCGTTTCATCCTTTCAATATTTCAATATTGAACCTCCTGGAATCACACGGCCAGGGGACACTCTCCATTTTGGAAACTCGGACATATAATATTACTGACATAACCATATCATGAATTTTAATGATTTAAAAAAATAAATATTTTGAGACGAAAGTAGGAAAAAAGGAATTTTATGACACTATTTTGAAGATATCGAACGGCCCCTAAAATGATATTGACAACAAGTCCTATAGTGTTCTGTTCATTAGAATCTTTCACACGAAGAGGTTGATTTTTTTCAACTCATTATTTGCGAAGCAGATCCGTGCTGCTGTACGAACTAGCGATGAGGAACAGCGGGATAGAGAATTCAAAGGAATATAGGCTACAAGCAAGCACTCTAGAATTGGATGCACTTAATATCAGTAGAGACATAAAAGTTAAGCTTTTTGATGTAAAAACTAAAGAGAAAAATGTAGAAGTGTTTAATGTTCTACGTGGTTCCGGCTCTCTCAAATTTAGATATTAGGCACATGAAATCGGTAAGGCACCAGCCGCTTTTATCCTAGGGTTGCTCCGACACTCAATTATGTTAGAGATGAACTGATCCCAAGGCCATAATGCCACCAGAAGAATTAGGCCAATTGAAAATTCCAATAATCTCATCGGCGATCGGTCCGCGGTTTGTAGCGCATGGCCTAAAAATTTTCCAACACTGTGTAACAAATGAAAATAATAAAGAATGTAGAATAATATAATTCTTACAGTAATAACAGGACAATGGAAACATGCAGAAGTAATAAGTTAAGCAAGCAGATAATTCTGATGTATAGTAAAATTAACAATACATTAACTAAATATATTCGGTATTTTCCGTTGAAAACCTCCTACCGCTGAAGTCCTATGGACCTTTTCAAAACGTGAGAACTGAGTTATGCGCTTCATTTTAGCCCAAAAGATATTTTACATTCGGAAAGCTTGTCGCCACATGAGCCACTTTATAATAATCTAATATTATTATTAATACTAAGGCAAGGCCTGTGATAAATTGACTATTTTTTGTCGTCTCTAATTTATATTCTTTAGTAAGCAAGAAATTTCAGTACCAATCCTAGGCCTAGGTTCCTTTCTGAACTCCCAGTATGAATATTCTTCAGCAAGAGAAACCGATCAACATGGGACGGATTTCAACAAGCAGCTCCAGAGTTTATAAACCAGCAACAACTGAGTCACCAAGCCGATGAATACCTTTCTTCTGGTCCAAAATATTAATGTAGCATGTATTTGTACTTATTACCTAAGAAATATATATATATATTCTTGAACAATGAAGTTTGGCAGCGTGCTCATATGTTTTTGTGCTTTTCAGTCTTCAAAATCAGCCGTTTTACTATAAAACTCCCTAAGACATGACGTTCTATAAGGTACCTAAAACAACCTGTCATTTCTGGACAAAAATTCTGACATTTAAATATATCATCCAACTTAATCTACGTGTTTAATAAGCCTATACAATGAAATCCAAACAAGCTAAGAAGTAATTTATTATAAGAAATAACGAAATTGAAAATTCTGATCTTACTCTCACTCAGCAAGCGCTCAGTAACGATATCAGAAACGGCAAAAAAACACATTCAAGCGCCTCGTATTGTTTTCTTTAAAGAAACTCTGTTATATACTAGATTTCTCTACGAGTAGTGAAACAACATTATGCATGCATACGTAAGATTTCGTGTAGCTTGTAGAATGACTGGAACATGCAGGATATTCATTTCACCTGAATTCCACTGCCTTCGGTTGTGTCAGCTGGTCACACGTTGCATTATTCATTACAAATACTAATCTGTGCACTAGTAACTGTTCTCTGGTTTAACCGCATAAGGAGGATGGCCGCATACGTTCAAGGCACCCGACTCTGGGGGTACATACTTTCTGCCCCCCAAGTATATAGAAGTAGGGGCTTCGCCCCCCCCCCCACAGTATTTAGAAGTAAGGACTTCTCTGTGTTTATCAGCAAACTTGAGGTAAATATCTTCATATTTATTTATTTATATTTTATTTATTAGCATGCTGTTTGTTAATATGTTTTAGGCCTATGTCTAACTACTAACAATCCTATATTATAATAATATTCTTCCTCCCCCAATAATGTTTTCAATTCGGAGCATTATATTTTTCAGTTCAGTAGGCCTATAGCTTTGCCAACTTCAAAGAAATGTCTGTAAATATATAAATTACAAAATTTTCAAGAAATACAGGCGAATGACAAATTATATTGTTTTTTAAACATACTAATGACACTCTATTGTTACGAATTACTGATTAAAACAACATAATGGTAATCCACTTTGAAGTTGACTTTTGATAGGCCTATACGAAGTTCCGAATAATTTTAGAACAAAGTAAAACTTTTGTATTAATTTCAAGGTACAGCCAGAAATAGAACAAAAATTAAACATAAATGCGCAGACTTTAGGGGGAAGTTACTTTCTACCCCCACAACATTTAAGATTTTGTCATATAAGGCCTATGTACAACTTCTTGTCCGCCGCAGTGGGTGAGTCGATAGCGCGCCTGCCTTCCACTCCCTCGGCCCGGGTTCGATTCCCGGCCGGGTTGGCGATTTTTCAGTAGTGAAAAATTTCTCTCCCGGGTTCAGGACTGGGTGTACGTGTCCTTAGGTTTAAGTAGGTAGGGGACTGGCGCACCCTGGTAACAAATCCGCTGAGATTATCCCCTTACGGGATCACCAGGGGTCACTCGCGAACCTGAGAAATACCTTATAACTACTTAAAGTCCAATTCTTGCCCCCGCCTCCAACAATATTTTCTAGTTGGAGCCTCTGGAAGATACACGGCATTATCATTAACTAATAATTAATTAGTTCTATCAAATTTGTTACTCTTGAATGTTGTCCATTTTGTAGTGAACTTAGTGAAACTATTTTACCTTTTTTACATCTCTTCCTAGACAAGCTCCCAAATATAGCTTAAGAACACTGGCGAACACAGAGGATGTACGGTAGCCCAACGAGCAACAGTAATAAAGGGGAAATGGGGAGGACACCTAGCTTGACTGCAAAGCAGCAGATGGGCAAAAATAGCAACGATGTGGGACCCGCGCATCGGAAAAAGACACCGAGGCAGATCACCCACTAGATGGGCCGACACATTCAAGAAGTCCGTGGGAATGTATTGGTCCACAACAGCAAGGAGCCGGGGTGAATGGAAGGAACTACTCGCAACCAACAATTAATGTACACAGTGGAGCAATGAACAATAGTGCTCATAAAAACGAGTGCAAAGAACCGGATGTGCCAGTCCCGAAAGAAGTATTTTGATAGAACTGAAGCAGGCTTAGGTTAAAATATTGTCGATCAACACCCACACAATGTAAGAATTAAGTAGATAAGCCAGAAATTTACAATTCATGTGGATTAGCCCACCACATGAACTACACATGAGCTGTCCCTTATGAGGCCATAGCACTTCATGGAATCAAATTGGTTAATTCATTCACTTGACACCCAATACTATGAGGTAATTAACATGCGTAAGCACTATAGTGAGTTCACAAAATATTTGTATTGCTTACATGCAGTCAACTAAAATCAGCCTTTATTATTATCCTCCATTTTCAAAAAGTATATCTAATAAGCAGGGCCCGGATTCTGATGACCTAAAATTGTTTCAAAAATGACCTATAAAATGACCCTAAATATTAAAGAAAATGACTTAATAGGCCTAATTACAAAGAATGACCTAAAAACTGATATTTTATTTATAAAAATTATTATTGTGCACGCAATAGACTAATTTGTACATAATTCTAAAAACTGTAAATGTAGAAAGGATATTGTAGGTCTAAAAACTTTGTTCTTGATTGGAACATTTGAGAAGAAAAATAATAAAATTGTTTTTAAAGTAGATCCTACGAAAATATTGCATTGTAGTAGCCTAGTCATATGCTATATTTAAAGTGAATGCATGAAAATGACAAAATAAGGAAGCAAATGACGCGAAAATGACAAAATAATGACGTAAAATTGAAATAAATGTCCTAAAAATATAAAATTGCATAAAATGACCTAATAAAAATGAATTTCTATAATCTAGAGGCCATGATTAGGATTTATCCACAAGTTGACAATGTCTAGGCAGCATCAATAAAAGATGACATGTCATTAGAATCCGGTCCCTGCTAATAAGTGTAACTTGTATGTTATTGCCATTGCCGAGTTTTAGGAGTTTTAAGTACTGCAGCTAATTTATCAGTTAAAAGTATGAAAAATTAATCAGTTATCCAAACATATTATACTAATTTTAACCATATAACGTCAAACAATACTGAAATGTATAAATTACTAGGTAACTATAATTTAAATAACAAAAAATTACAATGACTGAAAAAATTTTACGCACGTGGACCAAAAATGAATGTTCATTATCATAGTAAAATAGTACATTATGCAATAGTACATTTTAGTAAGATACGATTATCTTTTTACCATTAGCCTATAGGCAAGTTGCATACGACTGTTTTTGTTCGAGGATAATTTATTCATTGTTTAAACTTTTAGATATTAGTTCATGAAAAGAAAAACAAAATGGCTGAACGCGGCGATCAGCTGTTACTAAGTTCTCGTAGGTCTTGACTTCTGCTATAGATGGTAGCTGATGGCGTACAGTCTAGTTTGAGTGCAATAAGTCGTTCTTCCTCATTTCAAATTCTACATACTTAATTCAGGACCTAGAGCTTTTGCAATTAATTAAAAATTTATATTGATTATGGGTTTAGCAATGTATATAGATGTTTTAGAAGTAAATGTTGACCGCTTGTCAGAAAGTAAATACTTATAACTAGAACCCGGAAGTTCAGGCATTTATTTTGGTTAAAATAGGCAGGGAAAAAGGCACTTAGGATATGAAAAATAGGCAGTAAAATAATTAAAAGAAATATTTATTATAAGGCTAAACAGAGAGTAATCCCATTCTTTATTAACTTTTCTTGATTACAAGCAATAAGACTTTTTTTCAAGTCAGTCGCCTGTCAGAGAGAAATTTTTCGTTATTTATAGGGAAAAAGATCCTGCATAAATATTTTTGTGACTAAATGTGTCATTTCATTATCTGTGTAACATTTTATTTTATTTTTTACTTTCACACATCGAAATTCTTTATGTTTTATAATTGTGCAAGTAATCACGATTTAAAAAGTCTTTAAGCATTAAAATAGGCTAATAGGCAAATAGGCCGAAATAGGCAAGAAGAGGTGAAATTGGATCTATCATCGCTAAAAATATGGAAACATGTTTATCACTATTTACTTTTTAATATCCTTCCAAATAGAAAAGGCATTTTGCCTAACTTCCAGGCGACCTAAAATTAGTAACTATAAAAACCAAAACTTTACTTCTGAGCCTTCAAATTATTCCGAAAGTCAAGGTGCGTGAGAGTGGATTCAGAAAATTCAGGATATTTTAAAACGAAATCTATTTTCATAGAAGATAATTTAAAATCGATAAGAAACGAAATGAATTTTAGCATTTTTAATTTCCACTTACATTTATCATAGTTATAATTAATATAATTTATATATTTGTATATAAACATAACTTATATATACTGTGGTAGATATTGCCTGTGATATGCAATAGCATGGAAATGGCAAAAAAAAAATACTCTGCATGATTGTAGAAGCATTCCCTTGCAATCATGATATATTAATTTGTGTTCAAGCTTTCCTTAATATTATTTAAGAAAAGTTATGGCGTTATATCAGCACAAAATCTGAAATATGAGTTAACTTTCCTTATTAAACTGAATATTATTTCAAACTTCACTTCGTATTCGATATCTCTAGTAATACTAATAAGAATATTGTAATAAACTCCCAGCGGTATACGGTGTAATGTATTTTGCTAGGTCAAAAGAGCACGGAACCCATAAAGCATACGATTTTGGTTAGAAAATGGTTCGTGTTCCCTGACTAAGTAGAAATTTCATAACCAAAGACATCATAATTCGCTGTAGCATAGCGTGAGACAGATTTATCAACATGCAAACAGTATGGAGCCAATGCAGTAAAGCTTCCAATAGGTCCCGTGATAAGAACAAAAGCCTTTATAAAAGCAATAATTTTGAGGAAGTTCAATGTCAAGCTAAAATGAAAATGAGATGCTTTAAATTTACCTGTGACCTCTAGAATATCTTAGATTTAATGTCAGCAATACAGAGTTTTATTGCTATTGACTACTAGCCGATATTCTCGTTCTTCGTACATGAAGCTTTCTGAACTAAAAAAGTGAAGTGAAGTGATCCACCATGAAGACCCTAAGGGTTCCAGGAGGTTGAAGATCCCTGTTTTTTTTTTTTTTTTTTTTTTTTTTTTTTTTTTTTTTTTAATACTTCCTCTGCCCGTACCATAGGTACTATAGGTAGAGGAAGTATTGTTTTCGACCCCAAAATTCGAAGTTGAGTTTTCAGCATATATACACGTTTCAAGAAATACTATTTTTGGAAACATGTCTGTGTATCAGTGTGTGTGTGTGTGTGTGTGTGTCTATCTGTTTGTGTGGAAGTTTGTGAACAGGTTAGCTCCAAAACGGAGAATCATATGAAAACAAAATTTCGTATTTGGGTCAGGTACCTTCTGAAGATTTGATTCGAAGATTGGCGACAAATTTCCCTTATTTTTAAGGGGACTTTACATGAAGAAATTTTCGTTTTTCGCGATTTTTTCGAAAACGGCTCTAACGATTTTCTTTAAATTTTGCGCATGGATTGCTTGTACCAAGAGCTAAAACTTTTATTTGAGACACTTTTTCGAACAAATTCTCTGAAGGGTAGTTATAAGCAACCCACTGTGAATACGTGCTTTTTGCAATACGGCTTCTTGTAAATCGTACGAAAACAAAATTTTGTATTTGGGTTAGGTACCTTCTGAGGCTGTGAAGATTGGCGACAACCTTCTCTTATATTTAAGGGGACTTTACATGAAGAATATTTTGTTTTTTGCTATTTTCTCATAAACGGCTCTAACAATTTCCTTTAAATTTTGTACATGGATTGCTTATACCATTTCAAAAACATTCTCTGAAGGGTGGTTGTAACCTACCAACTTGCCTGGTGTACAACTCAATACGCGGACATTTATGGCATATAAGCACGTGAAGTGAGAAAAATGTACTGTTGGCCCTGCTTACAGTAAAGAAATATCTGAGGGGAATATTTGATACATTTCGGAAATTATTCTTATCAGCGGAAGGTTCAATAAACGTTTGCAGTCACTTGTTTTTTTCCCATAGCCTGCGTTTTTAGTCGCAACATTCAAAGAATGGGATATAAGATATTTATAGCATAATTAGCGTAAATGCTGCAAACTTTTATTTGGGCAGAGGAAGTTATGTGACTTTCACATCAGATTTTTTTTTTTACATTCGGCACATTAAGGCACCTTATCAACCAGAATTATTAGGCGAATTGAAAAATTTCAAGAACTTCATCGGGTATCGAACCCGCGATTTGTAGCTGGTTTGTAGCGCAGTGTCTCTACCAAACGTGCCACGGCGTACCCTCACTTTCTGCACTTATGTTAAGGAAAAAGAACTGTGAAGTTTTCACAAGACATATTTTATCTTTGACAGTAAAGAATACTTTACCAAACATGGAAAGTGTATGGTGCAATAATCATACAAAATATTAAAACAACGGAGACCTATACAATATTCCCTACTTAAAAAATGTTTTGTTATAATTTAGTATTAGACAAAAATGGTTACGGCAAACTATAGATTTTTTATGCTACGTTTTTTGAACATCTTAATTTAATTGATTATATACCTAAAGAAAAAAAAAATATTTTATAGATTAGTCTCCCCTACTGAATTCGAGGCACGATGTTAATCTAGTAGGTATGAAATTTTTGTGCCATTAATATGGTGGAATTTTTCTGGCATTCCTTATTGAGTGAACTACATCAGGTGAATTTAGTAACAGATCAGATAGCCAAGTACAAACATCCACACAGACACCGGTCCTACTGTATTTACCACTATCTCAAGATACTGGAATACAGTAAAAATAAGTATGGAACAGCAAAACATTAATTAATTTCACGTCACTTTGACCTACTAACTTATATCCTCTTACACAAAGCTATTAAAATAATTTATCTATTTTTCGTAATAAAATAATTGATCTATTTTTCGTAATAAAATAATTTATCCAATTATAGATAGAAACCTTATATAAATAAAATATTCATTCAATGTTTACTACTTGCCAGAATGGTACTTTCTAAGACTGTATGGTGGACAGGGAAAAAGTCTGTCCGTCTGTCTGTGTGTCTGTACGCATGAGGGGAAGATTTTGGACAAAATCGGTATACTGGTACCGAAGTAACGTTCTATTAGCTGTTTAAAATAGCAAATCATCAGTACATTACAAACCTGCGTGGCCAACTCACTCATTGATATAATTGTTTGCCCACTTCCAGATGACCCAGAAACTTTAAATTTGGCATGCTTATAGCTTATAGCCTGTAACTGACGGAAATATTCCAAAAAGTTCTGATTTTTTTAAAATCTTTTACCCCCGATGTTCCGTTATGTATTATGTCTTAGAAGGTAATGCATTCAATTCAATTTTAGGCTTTGGTTGTTATTATGTGTTATTTATAAAACATTTGAATATCATTTTAATTTGTTTATTCCTATTGCATTCTCTAACTATGCTAATTGTAATTTCGTCCAATCAGAGACTGAATAATCTTTTATCATTGTTTTAACAGCCATTAAGCCTTCTTCTTCATTACTCTTAAAATGTCTTCAACATTCTACAATTCTATTGGAATTGTCTATCATTAAATACTCATAAAGACATGAGTTCTAGGCTTGCAAATGCCTATCTTCATTCTTCTTAAAAATGTCTTCTACATTCTACAATTCTATTGGAATTGTTTATCATTAAATACTCATAAGGACATGAGTTCTAGGCTTGCAAATGCCTATTTATCCATCGACCAAGTTTGATGGCTTCAACTATCAATTTATAAAGAAGGCAACTCATCAAGACAAGTTTAAGCTTTAAATGCTTGATATTTTGATAACTGAAAATAGTCTCAATATTTCCAACGTACGTCTTGTGGTTCAATGAATCTTCTCATCTGGTTTTTGACGTCGCAAGGATCTCCAAGCCAGAAGCTTTATCATCCAGGATTGGTAATTATAATATCTCAAGACAAAGGTATGTCTATTTATTATTCAACACGATCTGAGAATCACTCGGACATAAACTCATCATTTATAAAGTTTTCGTGTGGTTACTAACTTTGAATTAGCCATCTCGAGGATAGTACATTACCCTTAATAATTAAGGGAATTATTGTTTCAAGAACTGTGACGTTCATAATTTAATAGTGCTTCTAAATAGCATTCATCTCGACCAAGTGATCCGGTTCTGCATAATTTGATTATGAATTATGTATTGTCAATTGTGGTAATAAGCTGTTATGAGCCATCCCATCAAATTTTTAAAAACGTATTGGGCAACTGTAATTAATCTGTCTTCCAGGTTAAGTCTTCGTTTCGTAAGAAGTGTGTAATCACCCTTCGGATATTTGCTACAGTCTGCCAGAGCTCTGTTGCCCGTACATTTTTATTGGTCCTCCTATTGCCGGATCGTTGAATCATAACCGGACTATTATCTGGTTCATTGAACTATAATATATACCAGAATTGTTCTAATCATAACAATAACCAAACAATAATTAACATTGTTACTACCTCCATGTCTTCTGCATGTTTGAGGTGAAGGCTGGAGGATCAAGTGAAGCTAGTGTTATAAGTTTACATGCATGTAAAACCTACACAGACAGCAACACTTACACTAGTACACATATCACACCTGATATTGTATTGTTTCAACGTCCATTGCATTGGACGTTTATGTACTGATTTGTCTTAACCCGTAATCGGGCATTGTATTTATTGTCATTTTGGCCCTAAGAGCGGGCAATTATTGATATATTTTGTAATCTGAGTTGTAAATCTAAAGAGATGGCTAATCAGGAGTTGAACATTAATGCTCTTAAAGCCAAGAGATCTCCTATAAAGGCTCAGATCACTCGCCACGTCAATATCTTTCTATCATTCACAGATCTTGATGATGAATCCTATAATGAAATTATAGCCCGTAAGGCTAAGTTTAATGAAGTCCTGATCAAATATGAAGATGTTCAGTCTCTGATTGAACAAGTTGAGTATTCAGAAGCTGAAGCAGATTATAGAGAAGAAGTGGAAAAGGCTGTTTTTGCAGCCATTTCTCGTGTAAACTCTTTAATTACAGCTTATGAGGCTAAACTTAAAAAAGAAGCTGCAGAATCAGAAGCTAGGACTAGACTAGAATTAGCAGAGACAGAATCTAGGGACAAACTAGTTTCTATTGATATTGTAGCAGCTCAGTTCTATGATTACGTTGAAGCTATTCAAACGTTAGTTATACGAGACGAAGTTTCATATTTCGAAGCTATTAGTATGCGTAATGCATTTGAAGCCATATTTAATGAATATAAGAGCAAATATTCTAATATCAGTCCGCAAGAAGTGACTGAAGTAATCAAACTTCAGAGAAAAGAAGTAGATACTACTTTTCATAAGGCAATAGGTCTTCTAAATGGTTCTATTGTTAAAAATAAACAGTTTTATGACCCTGATCAGGTCTCAGCTTCTGTAGTCCAGCAGTCATCTAGAGAATTGACTCCTTCACTGCCTAAGCTTCCCGAAATCAGGCTTCCTCAATTCACAGGCGATACTGCCTTGTGGATTGAATTCAGAGATACATTTTATTCCCTTGTCATTCAACATAAGCATATTTCTAACATGGACAAATTCCAATATCTCAAATCATGCTTATCGCCAGAAGTCATGACTGTAATACAGAATATTCCTGTATCCTCAGCTACATTTGATGTAGCCTGGGAGACGTTGTCAGAAAGATTTGACAACAATCGTCTGATTGCTAATACTCACATTGACAAACTATTTTCACCGCCTTCTCTTGAAAAGAATTCTGCAGACTCTCTGCAAAGATTTATAGATCATTTCATAAGCACGGTGCATGCATTGCACTCCTTAAATACTAATGTCGATTTATCCGACTTATTTATTTCTAAAATGATCTTAGACAAACTCCCGGTTCATATTATTATAGAATGGGAATCATCGCTGAAATCAGACAGATTGCCTGAACTTAAGGAACTGCTTAAGTTCCTGGAGACTAGAGTCCGGGTCTTGCAAATGACGGATTCAGCTCTAAAAAATCAGCCTTCAACTTTACAGAATTCGCAACCTATATCGGCTAAGAGCAAATCAGCTCAGCTTGTCAACAAATGTATTTGTTGCAAAAAAGATTCGCATCAAGTGTACCAATGTGATGTTTTCAAAGCAATGAGTCTTGCAAGCCGTAGCAATTTTGTTAGGACTAACCATTTATGTCGAGTATGTTACTCTTCAAGAGGTCATACCAAGGCTTTCAGCACGTTCTCTTGCAGAGTGTGCGGAGAGAAACATAGTACTCTTCTTCATGATTATAGTGCTCAGAACGAGTCACAAATATCTAATACTGCAGGGATTATGTCAGCCTCTCATAATCATTAAAGCTGCTTACTTCCTACTGCAAATGTGTTTGTAATAAACAAGAATGGTCAACCCGTAGAGGCCACTGCCCTCTTAGATAGCGGCTCTGATTGTAATTTAATCAGTGAAAGGCTATTTAAACACTTAAAGCTACCTCTTTGTCAGCAGCAAGCAAGGCTGACTGGAATACTGTCATCTAAAGTAAGCACACATAAGCTTGCTTCTATAGAAATCAGGTCCAGAACTACTCGATGGCATTGTAATACTGTTGCCATTGTTGTTCCGGAGATTTCAGAATCGAAACTTCCAAGGTCTCCAATTAATGTCACCAACTGGAATATTCCGCCTAACCTTCAACTGGCCAATCCCGATTTCAATACACCTAACTCTGTAGATTTATTGTTAGGTATTGAGATTTTCTCGCAAATCGATTGTGTGGGTAACATTTCTGCACCTAACCTACCCATCATTCACAACTCGCAACTGGGTTGGTACTTTGCGGGCAAGCTGCCCCAACCTTCTTCTCCTAGGTTGTCAGTTCGTAGGTCCAACAAACTTATATGTCATAAATCTAAGGATCTTAATAAAGGAATCCCTGATAATGTGTCTGTTGCTTTAACTACGCATTATTCAGCCTTTGTGAATTCAAACCTGCAAAGGGTTTCTAATGCATCTAAGAAGTCCAAAGATTTTGATTGCGAGGTGCATTTCACCCAGAAACCTAAAATAAATTCTGAGGGTAGACATGCAACTAAATTAGCATTTAAATCTGATCCTCAATCTTTGGGTGGCACATATCGCCAATCGCATTCAAGATTTGCGTCTCTTAAAAGATGTTTTCCTTCTAATCCTGTATTGGTTAAGAATTACAGGAAGTCTGTGTCCAAATTGAAGTTTGTACATATGGAATCCGTTGGTCAGGTTTCCAACGATAATTCCGACTACCTCAAACCTCATCATCTGGTGTTAAGGCATTCAAGCACCATGACAGATTCACCCTGGCAAGGACGGTCTCGTTCGAGTAGCAACAGTTCGGACTGCCACGGGTTCTTTATGTGCGACCAATCATTAAATTGGCGCCATTGCCAGTCTCAGAAAATGACGAACGATTCAATCATTCTCTGCATTAGTTCATAGTATACAATTCATTTAATGATTTGTTCTCATGTTTTGTTTTATTTTTATTCTTTTCTCTTCTCTTTACTTTATTTTTTAAATGACATAACTCCACATGTAATTTTTTGAAAATTATGCCACAAGTGTCATAATTTTGCGGGCAATATGTTCCGTTATGTATTATGTCTTAGAAGGTCATGCATTGAATTCAATTTTAGGCTTTGGTTGTTATGATGTGTTATTTATAAAACATTTGAATATCATTTTAATTTGTTTATTCCTATTGTATTCTCTAACTATGCTAATTGTAATTTCGTCCAATCAGAGACTGAATAATCTTTTATCATTGTTTTAACAGCCATTAAGACTTCTTCTTCATTACTCTTAAAATGTCTTCAACATTCTACAATTCTAATGGAATTGTCTATCATTAAATACTCATAAAGACATGAGTTCTAGGCTTGCAAATGCCTATCTTCATTCTTCTTAAAAATGTCTTCTACATTCTACAATTCTATTGGAATTGTTTATCATTAAATACTCATAAGGACATGAGTTCTAGGCTTGCAAATGCCTATTTATCTATCGACCAAGTTTGATGGCTTCAACTATCAATTTATAAAGAAGGCAACTCTTCAAGACAAGTTTAAGCTTTAAATGCTTGATATTTTGATAACTGAAAATAGTCTCAATATTTCCAACATACGTCTTGTGGTTCAATGAATCTTCTCATCTGGTTTTTGACGTCGCAAGGATCTCCAAGCCAGAAGCTTTAACATTCAGGATTGGTAATTATAATATCTCAAGACAAAGGTATGTCTATTTATTATTCAACACGATCTGAGAATTACTCGGACATAAACTCATCATTTATAAAGTTTTCGTGTGGTTACTAACTTTGAATTAGCCATCTCGAGGATAGTACCTTACCCTTAATAATTAAGGGAATTATTGTTTCAAGAACTGTGACGTTCATAATTTAATAGTGCTTCTAAATAGCATTCATCTCGACCAAGTAATCCGCTTCTGCATAATTTGATTATGAATTATGTATTGTCAATTGTGGTAATAAACTGTTATGTGCCATTCTATCAAATTTTTAAAAATGTATTGGGCAACTGTAATTAATCTGTCTTCCAGGTTAAGTCTTCGTTTCGTAAGAAGTGTGTAATCACCCTACGGATATTTGCTACAGTCTGCCAGAGCTCTGTTGCCCGTACACCCGAAAAACATTCAAAATGGTGGACGAAACTTTAAGGTCAATGAAAACCTTGTTTGGAGATTTATAGGAGCTGAACAGGAAGTCGTCTAAAAAAACCGACTGCACCAGCAGTAACGGAATTTGAGAGATATACAAGTTTGGTCCTATGACTTTTTGTACATTTTGGTACCGGGACCTTAGATAGAGTTAGATTTTTTTTATTTTGAGTAACCTTTTTTTATATTTTCCACACATTATGTAATTTTTTACACACTTACAGGACAGTTAGAATAGTAAATTTGGCAAGAATATTGGCACACACAACAGCCATAAGCGTGCAAATTTTGTATTTCTACCTGCCCCATAAGTATGGAAAAACTGGCTGGATACCCGTGATGTCATTCAATCTACGACAGTCTAATCGTCCAGTAGTAACACTGATGTTCACTAACTTCCAGATAAGCTATATAAACTTGAAATTTGGCAAATTTACAGCTATAACTGATGGGAAAGTTCCAAAAAGTTCAAACGTTTCATTTTTTCCACTCCAAAACAAGGTTTGATTTTTTTTTTTTTTTTGACTGCGACGTATGTGTACGGCTTCAGATGTTTTGGTTAAAATAAAGGAATATACCTATTGCTGACCCGAGTAATTTGTTGCAAATTCGTTATGTTAATATTCTAGTCATTCCACTTATTCTTCAGATATGCTTATCAAACTTCTCAAGAAACCGTGAACTAAAACGTAATAGTTTATCGGGAAAAAAGTCTAATATCTCCATCTGACACTTTGTTATATCAATTTACCAGATTTTATTTTCCTTGCATGCTATGTTAGGATAAGGTATTTAGGCTACACTGTAACTTATAATATACAATATAATAATGTAAAGATATTATCCTAACTTATTACGTTAAGTGAAAGAATGTATGAACACTTTATTTAAGGTATTACTTGTTTTCAATGGTAAGTTGTAATTTATCATGTAAGGTAAAAGAATGAAAGAACATTCGATAAAAACAATTTTTCTCAAGAGAAGTAAGTCTTTGGCTGGAATCTAGCACATCCATTTAATTTGACGGTATGTATCCGGACATGCGTTCGAATTCAAATGATATCTATTCAGGCCCGCCAACAAACTCTGGAAGTCATAATGGGAAGTTCGAAACGTCCTGTGTATGTATATATATATATATATATATATATATATGTGTGTGTGTGTGTGTTGACATGATGTAGGCCTAATGCTACAATAATAAGAGCTAAGTCAACATAAGTAACAAGTAGAGTAAGATTACTTCCACAAAGTCTCTGGATTTTTACGCACAAACCTTAGGAGCGAGTGTCACAGTTCCTAGAGTTCCTGCCTGGGGGAGGTAGCTGCACCCTGATTGGTCCAGCTCTTCTATCCCACTCAACGTGTTGTCTGTCTGTCTCGCTGCGGGATTATCCTTCCACTCATCTATTACAGTGTAGTATGTTCTATGACTGCAAGCGTGATCTTCACTCTGTGCTCAACAGTGGCTCACTGATCTATGCGCATGCGAGTTGGCGCAAGCTGTTACGAAAAGCTCGCTGGCTGGGCTAAGTCTCAAGGCCAGAGACTTTGTGGAAGTAATCGTACTCTAAGCCCGTGGGCTCAAGATTAAAACAGGAACGGGTTACAGTAGCAGAAACGTCAGATAATTACTTGAATAACCCGTGGCAGAGGATTGCGGAGCCCTCTTTGACTCTCAAGAAACTGTGTGATTTCATAATCAACCAATGTTCAGCCATAGGCCTACTATTTATTCCATTGTCATTATATTGGTCACTATTCATGAATAAGACTTGTAATACTTGTGACACTTGTGTATATTGACTGGCGTAGAGAACTGGCTATCCTACCGTCCAGTGGATTCCGCTGCAATCAGTCTCCGTTGTAGCCCAGACCTTTGGAGCTGCTACAATAGTCTGGTCGTTCTATCCAATTCGCGTGTCTTTGGCTTCCATGGAGCTTTGGAATCGCGGCATAGGGCACAGGTTGAAGAAAGAGGTGCATGAGGCTTTGGCTCATTCCTGTGAACACTATAGGGTATTTACGTACCGGTACTTCAGCTAAGCACTCACGCGAGCATGGGTTTACCTAATCCACGATCAGCCGTGGTAACTGATAGTTCGTGCTCGCGTGGTAGTCTGAAGTAGCCAGGGAGCGGGTTGTCAGCTCACAAGTGCTGTGCGTGTTGCCCCTTTGTTTGGACTGATCTCTGGCGGGCCGTGATTTGTGTTGCCCACAGGGAGTTGGGAACACGGATGACCTCGCTCGATCTTGGGTTCGGAGTGACTTGATGCCCCTGCTAAGGGTGCTAGGGCGCAGTTGTGAGTCCAAATAGGGACGAAGAGGTGAAGAAGAAGAAGAAGAAGAAGACCGGAATGGACATAGGAGGTATAAAGGTAAAGAAGAATTGAAACCCGGAGCAATACGCTGAAAAGTTGAAGAATCTGAAAGAATTCTTAGCCACGGATATGGCGACCTGTCACAGTTGAAGGAGAAGATCTCTGAAACTCAAAAGGAAAGTGTCTTGGAAGAAGGTGAACAAGGTTATAAAAACCAATCGATCAGGCTTGCTCAAGGATGTAAGAAGGAAGCTGGGTCCTTCTCCCTGGACAGATCTTTCTGGTCCTCACTGCCCTGGAATGCTTAGCGGAATCCTGAAAATCATCCTAATACAATTAAGCTAAGACGGAGGCCAGGCCCTCCCTGTTAGAATTTTTTCTGGGTCGGTAACAAGGATGGAATGATCTTGGTCAAAATCCGAATGCAAAATTTTGAAGAATCTTGCAGGAACAATAACCTCAATATAGTCTGAAGACCTGAAGCCGAGCCATCACCGTCTGAAGTGATTTTCTTGTCTGTCACCAAGATGGAATCACTCTGGTCGAAATCCGAAGGAAAAGTGTGAAAGAATCGTCTAAAGAGAAGAAGGAAAGTTCTATTAAAATTAAATCCGAAGGTAAATTGTGATATAATCTTGAAAACAGTAGCTGGGAAGTTTTGTTAAAACTGACCATACTAGCAAGAAAATCAGCGGAAGTAAAATAGATCCAGAGCACTCTTGAAACGTACACAAACTGATGCAAAAGTGAACGAAGAACGCATAAGAGGAATCTAACATAGAATATGCCTACTTCAACTCAAGACATAAACATAAACCGATTAACTGGAAACCTAACTCTGTTTGTCGAACGGCACAAAATACGAGTCTCAATCTGAGAAAACTCCAACTATCTAAAACGATGTTGCAATACGTCCTGGTTTATTTAATAATGTTTTTCTTATTTGTGTATATTGGTATATGTGCAAACCCAGTAACCAGCCACAATAGTTTTATTCCATACTGAATAAGCTAATATTACTAAATAAAGAGTCTTGACTATTCTTGCTCTTGAATAAAGAGAGCTTTCACTGTAATTATAAGCCATCATAAGTTTTCGGACACACTTCTATGGCTAGCGTTTTAGTAGGCCTATATAAATCATTGCAACATTAATGCTTATAGCATAGACATGTCACGAACACAAAATCGAACAAATGAGATCTAAAGTCAAATGCTGAAGAATGCTGAATCTTCCTGACATTTTTTTTTACTAACAAAACAGCAGGGGAGAAATCTGAACTAGTTATTGGATAAGCCCAATGAGCAAGGACTTTCCAGAAGTGAAAGAAATCATCTGTTTAGAGAATTACGGTACCAAATATAAGGTATGCTAGTCTTGCAATTTTTTTTATATTGTTTTTCCTGTAGGCTACGACTTTGTATGTTTTAATTAAGGGTTTCTTGTGTATTCATTTAAGTATGCAATAATGTGTTTTTCTCTTATGTTTCTCTTAAGTATTTATTAATTTCTAGGTATAAACTTCAGCTTTATCTAAATCTCGTGTATATGATTTCGTCTTCTACTTTTTGAATTTGTTATTAATATAAGTTAAGTAGCCTATGTGAAGGTATTTTCTTATCTTGTAAGTTTGATTAAATGTTTGGAATTGGCCTATGCATTTTCAGTGTATTGAGTTAAAACAATAATAATAGTAATAATTATTATTATTATTGCTATTAGAAGAAGAAGAAGAAGAAGAAGAGGAATAAAATCATTTATTATAAACATAAATTAAACTGCTTGCCTCTTTGCAAGTTGCAATAGGACACAGCTTATCAATTGGGTTTATAATTATTATTGCCTATTTGAATCCCTTGGTTTTTGTGGTAGGACCTCCTGGTTTCCGCAGGGAAAAATCTCACTGGGTGAGTGAGTCCTAAAGAGCTTAAGCATAGGCCTAATATTAGGAATTACCCTGTGCAGCAGCATTGTATCAATACTGTAAAAAGTTATTCCTCAGGTTCGCGAGCGACCCCTGGTGATCCCGTAAGGGGATATTCTCAGCGGATTTGTTACTGGGGTGCGCCAGTCCCCTACCTACTTAAACCTAAGGACACACACACACACCCAGTCCTGAACCCGGGAAAGACATTTTTCACTACTGAAAAATCCCCGACCCGGCCGGGAATCGAACCCGGGCCGCCCAGGTGGCTGGCAGTCACGCTACCAACTCACCAACGGCGGCGGACTCAATACTGTAAACTTCACTTAATTCTAACACAATGTACACTGTATAGACACGTACACATAATGTCCTTGTCTTCTTCCTTGTAACCTTATACACCAACTATCGGAGAAGGGACTTTTCTAGATTTCGCCACACTTCTCTATCTCTTGCAATTCTCGTCCACTGGTCACCGGCCATTCGTCTCAAAGAGTCGGCCCATCTAGTTCTGGAGATCCCATTAAGATGCTTTATGCGTCCAGCTATGATGATCCAGTCTTGCTACGTTGGTCTATTTTCACTTCAGTCCCTCTGCTGTGGTAACAGTATTAATTTAGGTACGTAATAATGTGTTTTCTCTTTCTTTAGTCAGCGTGGTTCATTATATAAGTATGAATGGTCTAGAACGGTATAGCCCCATTGGCTGGGCTTTGTTAATAATATGTAGTAATATTTAGATGTCTGGACTTCAAGACGTGTCAAATGTGATCGCACAGCCTAATTGTATGCATCCTCTCATGCACAGTATATGGAACTCAATTCATAAGAACCATAAAATCCATGTTTAAAGAATAATAAAATTAGTTTACATCCTTTGCATGCACAATTCATATCACGCATGCACCGCGGCTGTTCAAATCAATTCTAAAAATAAGCCTTCCCTGGGCAAAAAAGAAAACTTTAGTTTAAGCCTTTGCAGAAAAATACGTATTTCACTCGCCATCAAATGTGAGTAGTTTTCTTCGTAGTTAATAATGCTTCGACCTCTCTATGGCAAGATAATTAATTTCAAAACTTTATAAAAAGAATTATGGTTATTGCCCCACAGGATATATTTTGTAGAACAAACATTTATATCCTTCTAAACTTTATGGACTTCTTGTACCACATTTTTCTTTCCACGAACTATCTCCTTCAAGGCAATATAAAGTCGCAGGCCAAAAACACCTCTATTCTCTATGAACTATATTCCTTCTCCGTTACACTTTAGATATGTCATGAAGACAAGTTAAGCAGGGAAAATTACAAAAGAAAGAAACATCTATCTGAAATCGGATTGTAATATTTCTACCAGGTTCTAACGTAAACGTAATCTATCTTGACAAATAGTGGCGCAATATTGCAGAGAAGGGAACATATTAGACCTTTACTGCTTCTCTTGTCCACCGAGAAGCAGTTACTTCACATTTACCCATTTAACAGTATATAGTCAAAAGATACGTATGTACTTCTGGAGAAACAGATGCTATCAATTCACAACTTCACTTCAAAATGCTCTTTATTTATGTCATTTGTGACTCGAAAAATAACCACAATTCATTCAGTTAGATGTTTACTGTACTGGATATATATCTGCTAACGAATTTAAATACATTAGGCCTACTTAAGTATATAGGTTAATCTAGGCCTATACCCTAACAGCAATTTACAAATTCGTGTATCTTAACTTCTTAATTTATTATAGCTATGGATATAGGCATTTCTTTAAATAAAATGTCATACTGCTTCTCTCACTTATCTTACTAAATTTATATATAAAACGGTTAATGTAAGAAAAATACCTTCTGTTAATAAGAACAATACTAACGGTGGTCATTAAAAGAGCACACACATTCCATTCCTTTCTTCAATGAAATACATAAATATCATAAGCTCATCTCAGATTATATGAACAGCCCACATAGATTTTCTTTCCCACTTATAACGTAGGCCTACTTACTTGGAACGCCTCTGATACTGCTTCCAGGCCTAGGTTTACACGAAGTACGCAGTGTTAAAAAGTTATGACTGAAGTTGTAATACTGTTTGTTAAAGTTATTTACTGATTGAATCTAAGTATTATTAACTTTTTTGTTTAGTTCAATAAAATTCTTTAAAAACTACTATCTGCTTATCTCTTTTCCTACTACAGTACACCGTTCCTGTCTTATTAAAGATGTGTACATTGTTTTCTTTACCTTGCATCTGGACTGTTTTTATTTTAATAAATATCTTTTCATCTTTTATGACATCTACTATATGAGAAACTAAATTAATGGATATAATTTAATTGTTAAGATACAGCGTTTATGTGAAAACTCTGTTTTAGGACAAGTGAGCAGAAAATGAAAAAGAAGAACCCTCAGTAGCCTACAGAGGGAAAGAAGATGTCATTACTGCCATGATCAAAATTGTTTCTAGAATCTAGTGCCGTACACTCTAGTGCGCTTTTAAAATATCCTAAATAATTTTGATGCGCGCTCAATATGAAACTGGAATTACAATTCCATACTATTCCTATAAATGGTAAAATTTGCTGCAACTTGCAGATCTGCCATGTGTTCGTATACTGAAGGTGTATCAGTGTTCACTTAAAGTCTTTAACTTATTTCTTGATACGAGGAAACCCCTGTAGATGTTTGGTTTCCTATCACCCCGCAGGATGGAAGTGTAGAGACTCCTAGTGGAGGTTTCATTACCGGAGATTAATTTAGTTACGCTTATTTTTATAGTGGTCAGAGGGACAAGTGATAAGTCAATCGCCTCGACGAACAGTAAAAGGAAACTAAGGTATTGTATGGGCGGAAAGAACCTGGTAATTTTGTCCAGAGGCCCTAATTTATGCTAGTTTTGCAGTTATTTAACGTACCATAATTTACAACATGGGATCCACAGTTTATAGTTCCTCCCGAAGGAGTTCCAGCCCAGGATATTTATGTCCTGAAAAATCCATCGACTTCAATCAGGATTGAGCCATCAACCTTCGGATCCAGAGACGGGCACGCTGTCTCTGATCATAGGGGGCCAACCTGGTGATGTTTAAGAGAGCAGGTGGGTAACGATGGTTATATTATCACAGTTGTCTGGTCACAGGATGTACGATTCTTTTTATAAGTGTAGGTTATTACAGTTTTCTTTTAAGTTTGAAGACAGAGCACAATAAAATTACTTTTAAGTGTATCATCTATATTTTTTCGGTACAGTTCGGCATAGAATATTATAATATATATATTTTAGTTTTCATTAGTTATTAAGTTATTGAGATTACAATAACTGTTTTGAATTACAGAAAACGTTTATTATGCATTTCCAAGTTGTTTCCCAAAATGATAGTCGCCTAGTTTTGCAGATCTCACTACCGTAACTCGAACCTGGGTTCTTTCTAGCTGCTCATCCTTGTCGTTATGGCAACAGGAAATACTTCTTACAATGTAGATACACGAAATATTATTATTACCATTATTATTTGTTATTATTACCAGTATACCAAGGGTATTTATTAATATAGGCCTACTTAGATTCTTTAACCCGTTAACAACAATGATCATAAAGCGACTTTTAAATATGTGTAAATGGCTTAAGATGCATTACATATTATGAAACCCCTGAGAGTTTCAGGAAATAAAAGAGAAAGTTTTAATTGTGCCTAGTGAAGCTAAGCAGGAGTCACATAGTATCAGAAACACGAGGTAGTTAATGCCTAATTTAAATAATAATATTAATGCTGTACAGCTTTTATATCTTACATTGCTTATTGGGTTCCACTCTGTGCGATAAGAGAGACTTCATGTATTATTATGATAGCTGAAGCAATACATTAGATAAGAGAATGGAGAAGACAGTTTAGTCTGACAGTAACTGGGACTCCTGCTCGGCCTTTTCAATGTCTCACTATGCAAATTCAATAATTTTGCTTCCAGAAGGTACATCATAAATTACTGCAGACTCTATTCAATTGATTGAAATTACGTGTTCAAAGGCCCGGGAGAACAAGCGCATAAAACAAAAAGGGAGAACGGAGAAAAAAATTCTCATTCCAATTTTCACTTCTTTTACTTTTGCACCTCCTATATCTTCTCTCCATGCAGCCGTGGCTTCCTTCTCCTTGTCCATGGGTCCAACATCACGCTTTCCTTCCATATTTCCTCTTCTCGCCCAAGAGATCAATTCACTGCATTTTGGTGTGAGAAAGGGAGCCGATGCCGTTGCAGTGAAAATGTATTGGTGTCCTCAACACCTGACGGAACATATTTTCCGTTGAAATGTCGGGTGATTACTCTTTTCTTCTGCCCCTCACCCCAACTTTATTCCAAACGCTTGGCCAGCAAAGAAGCAAGTTACGCGGATAGGCAATGGCCTTTTATCAAAGAATAAAAACCAACTATGGGCGAACTTATGATACTTTTCCCTAAGACCTACCTTATGGCAAGGAGCTTGCACCATAACAGTCATTCATATTAACTGCTAGAGATAAAAATACTTCTTTTCTTTATTTCTTTAGTGGGAGACACTAAAACATCTACATGGAGAAAAGTGACAGCTGTGATTTATAATCTATAATAATGGTATATACCCAAGCGTCTGTTACATTAGAAATAGTGCCTCTTCAATTCTGAGGGAATTAATATCTCGGAATGGACTCTATTATAGTTCGCATCTTCGAGTGGAAGAGTGTAAACGATCTCCTCACAACTGAAGCATAGATCCTTAAGGAAAAATCTGTAAAAAAAATGCCTATGCAGATTCATATTTTTATTAAAAGCATTCAAAACGTAGCTTTTTGTGATTATGTTTAAAACCTTTGAAATAATTTATGGAAAATTTTAGGAAAAAAATTAGGTTGAAACTTCCGCTAAATGGCAATACCGTACTGCCAGACAGATATCCCGGCGGCAATGACCTCTATCGTGGTTATAAAAAGAAATATACTTCGGTACTAAGAGACTCTCGATCCGATAGTGTCTTATATCGTGGATTATTTGCTCCACATATTAATATTTGTATTTAATTTGTACGAAAACTGTCAATTTAACTGAAAGGGAAAATCTATTCCATATTACTTCATCAGCTGACGTGAAAAAAATTATCGAATAAAACACAGTTAAACTTTAGGGACAATTATTTTCTGACAAAATTCTCACTTGCAGAAAATGTTGTATTAGGTTTTTAAAGATTGTTTTGCTTGTTTCTACCGAAGGAATAAGCTGTTAAAATCTGCATAGTCATACAGCTCCCATCCTTAATATAAATATGATGGACAGAGATTTTATAGATGGATGAAAATTGACTGCTTTTTAGTCACACTAAAGGAAATAATCTACACCGTGAGTCTAAAGCTGCACACTATAAGAATACTTTAACCTCTGATTGTCAAGCTTAGGCCTGTCTAATTTCTTATCTACGTAAGAATACAGTGAACACAATCTATTTACATTCAGAGCGGGATAGCCTAAGTATAATTGTGCAAATTTTAACAGCGTGTTCCTTCGGTAAAAATAAACAAATAATTTCAACGCCATATTTGTCCCAAGTGAGTACTTCTCTTAGGGAAAAAGATATTGTCCCTAAAATTTAACCACGTCTTATTCGATAAGTATTATCCGTAGTGTTAAATTTTTTCTTCACATAAGCGGAGGAAATAATAAGGAACAAATATTCTTTTTGCAGTTTTTCAATATAATTAAAAGCTTTGGCGCAAATTAAGCACAAAGATTATTACGTGACTCACATACTCCGCGAAATACGGCAACGTCGAGACAAGAGGTCTTCATTATTCCACCGTGTGTTTGTTTTTATACGCGTAACAGAAGCAGAGGTGTACATATTCTGATTTTAGCTTGCCTGCCCCTTTGAAATTCTGCAACCAGTCACAGCTTTTAACTTGCTTGACTTGAAAGCAAGCCAGATTACAACGATGATAAGAAATGCTGTCGCTATGAGTCACAAGCTCTTCATAACCTGATGGGTTGCACAGGACCTAAGGAAACTGCAAGGCCTGGCGGAAAGAATATGAAACTGGGTATAGCAGTGCACTGGTAAGTCGTGCAGTTGTTGTTGTTGTTTGTTTATTTTCTTACACAGTACAGTGTTTTACATAGTTTACATATACTTATAAACTACATTTCTTAAAGTTTAACACACACATTTACAAATTAATAATTTACATACAAATATTCAATGCATGTTCAATATTTAAACATGCTACATTTTACATTATTCATTTTAATATTATTTCTAGCTCTATTTTTACAGTATATGAAAGATGAATTATACAAATTGATTGATAAATTTAAGAATATAGTATATACACACTTACAAAGAATAGAGATCACTTATATTATAAAAACAGTTTGATAAAAGAAAGGATTTAAGCATTTTCTTAAATGAAATTTCTGTTTTTTGTGATGTGATATGAGAGGGGAGTGAATTAAATACTTTAGAGCATAAGTAGTATGGAGAAGATTCGAATAGATGGGTAGAGTGTTTCGACAGTGCTATGCTGTTTTTATGTCGGGTTTGTAAGAGTGGTAGTCAGAATTAACTTTGAAAAGGAGTCTATGAGAATAAGCAAACAGGGCGGCTTCAAAAATAATGATACATGGTAGTGGGAGGATCTTGTGGGTTTTAAATAAAGGTTTGCAGGAATCGAGAGGCTTGGCATTGTAAATGGTACGTATTATGCGTTTTTGCAGGACAAAGATTCTATTTATGTGGAATTGATCTGCTGATCCCCAAGCAATAATGTTATATTTTATTTTAGAATAAATATAACTGTAATAGCATTGCAGAAGAGTTTTCTTATTGCAATAAGATGATAGTTTAACGAATAAAAAGGTATAACTAGATAGATATTTACACAAATTTTGTATGTGTCCCTTCCAATTTAAATGACAATCTATCGTTAGCCCTAGAAATTTGGTGTTCGCCACTTCTTCAATTTCCATATTATTAAACACTACGGTATTATTGATCGCTGTATCTTTAAAAAATCTGGACTTAAATATAATGAATTTAGTTTTAGACGTGTTAATAGCTAGACTATTTTTTGTACACCAGTTATGAAAGTGTGACATCGTACGAGATGCCGAAATTTTGATATCGTCGAGCGATTTTCCTTGAATAATTAATGTACAATCATCTGCGAACATTATTGTTTGGGTATCAGGGAGGTGCGATGGAAGGTCATTTATGTACAGAAGGAAAAGTAATGGGCCTAGAATTGATCCCTGTGGTACTCCTTTTGTTACTGGCGATGGATTAGACCTAGATTTACCACATTTATGGCTTATCTCTACTGTTTGCATTCTCATAGAGAGATACGATTTTATCCATTTAAGAACAGTTCCACGAATTCCATAGTTGCTAAGTTTTCCAAAGAGGATATCATGCTGAATGCTATCAAAGGCTTTCGACAGGTCTACGAATATGCCTAATGTCTGTTTGCCTTCATTCAGTTGCTGGTGGATTTTTTCCAAGGCTGTAAATATCCCTGTTGTGGTTGATTTCTTGGAAACAAACCCATGCTGGTGTTCCGAGAGGCATTTCTGATATTTTAAGAATGATGAAATTTTTGTGTGCATAATTTTTTCCAAAACTTTAGAGAGCGCTGGAAGAAGAGCTATAGGTCGATAATTATTCGGGCATGATTTCTCTCCTCCTTTGTGTAGAGGTTTTATCAACGCTGTTTTAAAAGCATCCGGAAATATTCCACTGTTGAACGAATTATTTACAAGAACAGTGAGTGGCTTCACAATGTGTGGTCCTACTTTCTTTAAAATTGCAGGTGGAATTTCGTCTAATCCGGCAGAGAACGTACATTTCATGTTTTTTATGGTTCCTAAAACCCCCTCTTCAGTGACATCAAAGAGTACCATTGAGTTTGGGAACGTAGGCCTAGGTATATTAATGCCACTGGGGCTGCTTATTTTGGGAGGAGTGGGGATATTTAGAAAATGGTGATTTAGTACGTTTGCCATTGTTAATGGACAGGTGACTGATTCGTTTTTGTAAACTAGTTCACTGATGTCTGGGGGAGGTTTGCTATTATCACCAGGATCGGCTTCCTTGATAATGGCCCACATTTCTTTCATTGGGTTTGTAGCTTGCTGGATTCTCCTATCATAGTGAAGGAGCTTAGCGTTCCTTAGTACTTTCTTATAAATAGTTCTGTATTTTTTAAAATGTTGTAGTCTACGGGGATTGTGTTTGGCAGCTAGCGATAATTTCCTTAATGTCCTGCTGGATTTTATTATTCCTGGCGTTATCCATTTGCTCTTGGGTCGTGATTTATATGATTTTTTCTTTGTTAAGGGAAAACATTTGTCGAAATTTGATTTTAAAATGTTTATGAAGTTTTCGAAAAGTGAATTTGTATCATTTGCATCAGTGATCCAGTTTACATCTCTTAAAAGTGTATTGAATCGAGAGATTGCTTGTGATGCGAATTTGCGTTTAAAAACAGTTGAATTATTACTTTCCTTTTTTATATTATTTATTAATGTCATTTTAATTTCTAAAAGCTGAGCGAAATGGTCAGATATACCAGGTTCTGAGTTGTATGCGTTTATCATTTCCACTGGAATATTGGTGAAGATATTGTCTATGACAGATTTAGACAAGCCAAAAATTCTGGTGAAATTAAAAATTGTTTGCTTTATGTCATATTTTGACAAGACGTCCAGAAGGGAATCTCTGTTTTTATTGACTTGACTATAGTTTTGATCGTATGCAAGGTTAACATTGAAATCGCCGCATATAACTAATCTGTTACATATTTTATACAGAATATTCAATACACATTCAAGACATTTTAAAAATAATGGGAAATTTCCATTTGGTGATCTGTAAATGGTAAGGAAAACAATATTAAGGCTAGGGAAGTATGCAGCTGCGCCCTCGAAATGTTTATCAACACAAAAGACAGAAATTTCATTAATTGGCCGGAACAGAAGTGACTCTCTGCAGAATATTGCTGCCCCTCCTCCTTTGAAAATATTTCGACAGTATGACTGTGTGAGGTTAAAGTTATTGATTGATATATATTTAATGTTTTCTTTATCAACATGGTGCTCGGTTATGCATAAAATATCTGCTGGATGATCGGTTAAATATAATTCTAAGGGGGAAGTTTTATTAGCTAGACTATTGACATTGAGGTGCATTATTTTGAGGAAGGCTGCGTTAGTCTGATGACTCACTTCTGTTTTGTTATCACCCAGCGATCCAGAAAAGTCTGGGTGCTAGGATGGTTGCTATTGACATCTTTATGTTTTATCATAGCCTTCACCTGTTTACATAGTTCACTTTTACCTAAGTAGTTTAGGTGAAGACCGTGCCGTGTATACATCTGCCGTTACGTAGTTGAGGAACTTCAGATGTGTTTAGAGAATTTTACCCTGAAGGAAGCCGAGGAGAAACTAAAATGTGGACAGTTTGAATTATCAATGAACAAAGGTAGTACTAGTCCGGCATGGGAAAAATTTTCAAACATTTTCGAGAAAACATCATAAAATCATTAATAACAATAACAAAAATCCCTTTAGGCAAGCCTACAAGCTGAGGTAGATTTCGAAGTGCTTTTGTTTTAATTTACTGTCAGTGCGTAGCATTCTTCTTCTTTAGCCTTGGCATGACAAACCCGCAATAATAACTGCAAAAAAGAGGGAAGAGAACTTTTTCAAACATTCAAATCTCGCCTTATATGAGAACTATCAAGAAACTAGTTATTGATTTGTAGAGTACTCATCAAGAGCTTTTCAACGATACCCCACAAGACGTAGTTTCGAAAATTTTGAATTTCCATCCCCATACCCCCACCCCCACTCGTACTCCCAAAACCCCCGAATCGTCGGTGTCACTGTGAACTCCATAAGGAGTACTCTAATTTATTCAATCAAAGTTTCCCTCTATACTTCATAGGGGCCGAGATATAAATGTTTTAAAATTTCAACCCCCTCCCCCGACCACCCTCTTGCGCCAATTTTGCTCATTAACGAACTTGTCTGAACTATTGGGCCTAGAAATAACATAATAAAATTTGATTCAAATATCTTGAAAATTACGGCCGCTAGCGTGTAAAGATATATATATATATATATATATATATATATATACATATACATATACATATACTGTATATAAATATAAATATCTCAATTTTTTTAACAGGCGGTGGTTTCGTACTTAGGGAGGCATGAAACGTCAAGATATGAACGAATTTTTTGAAAGTCATTAGGTAGATTAGGTAGATTAGATTTTCTTCGAAATCTACCTAATAATAAAAATAATAATTGTGTTAAGACGCTAAAAGGATTTTAATACTTTATCCACTTTTTATTTATCTGCATGGTGAATTTCTTCTACCAGCATGTAGAAAAGCAAGAAAGTATTACCTACACTAGCAACTACAGTTGTTTAGCTGATAGGAATGTCGCAAGCTTATTCTGACTTGCCTAGGCTGGGTTTGACCTGACCCATCAAGTTTAAAGAAACCTGCCTGCCTCCTAGCTATGACGCTGGCAACTTGCTTGCCTGGCGTTCAAGCGGGTATGGGCAAGCTAAAATCGAGATTTGTACACCTCTAAACAGAAGTCACTGCCACCCGGAAGAGCTGTTGCCATTTTGCGTTATCTTTCAACCTAATTTTCCCATTAACTATAGCCATATTCACAAAACGCAAAGTAGGTTACATATTTGCTTATTTACTTTCTTCTTGATTCTGCAAGTTTACACTCCTTACACTCTGTATAGGCTACTACAGCTGTACAATTTGCTATATATGTTATCGGCAATGTATGAAATCCGGCATTCTATAAAATGCCAAGGTAATGTATAGAATGCCTAAAATCGAACGTCTAAGTATGAAATGATTGCTATTTTATACATTGCCTAGGCATTGTACACTTTGCCGGATTGTCTGCCGGCAAAGTATAACGGCTAATCCCGCCACCACTGTTTAATAATAAAGACAATGATGATAACTGATAATTGATTGAACTCAGATCATAAGGTCAAAATAGACTAAACGCAAATAGAGGAACCAATATGTTGATGGAGTAGAATTGAGGATAAATTTGTATAGCAGTTTAAAAAATGCAAACAACCAAATACCCTGAACCGAATTTAATTTGCAATTGGAATTGGAATTGGAATTGGAACAAAATCACTTTTAGTCCAGTCATTGAAAAGTTGTAGAGGGAAATGGAAGGAACACAATTTTTGACTTTGGGACTTTGTTTGGACTAGTTAGGAGGTAAACATACTAAAAGTCCTCACTCCTAGGAGGTGAGCGGGGGGCAGGGGGGCCCTCAGAAGATCCCTTTTTTCAGTTTTTCGCTTATATCTCGGAAACTAAGGGTCCTAGCGATAATACCACTCTATACAAAATTAAAGCTGACAAAATGGTCCACAAGAGTGATTATAGGAATTTTTTCGCTATCTCTCCTAGTTTCTTAGATATCCGCGCTCAACGTAAGCTAATTTTGAAAAAAAATAAAATTGCCTCGCGTTTTTGCCATATGTCATTAGCCAACTCTTCGGCCCTTCGTCCTACAAAAAACTCATAAGGAAGAAAGTTGTAGAGAATTGAATGTCCTTTAAGAATATATGATACTTTGCGCTTTATCTTGAACCGTTCAAACCTTAAAGCAATTTTAACTTTATGTATAAATTCCGGGATTTTGTAGAAAATCCTTAACTTGTGTGTTTTCCGTTGTTCCACTGCTCAAACTCTATATAAATCCAATATACACGTATTATATAGTTATATGTACATATTTATATGTATATATTTATATGTATAAATAGTATATACTATATATGTGTGGCACATAAAGAAATTATATGTGCATATAAGTATTTATACTATATTTTCAAAATTAATATTGTTTGGTGTAGTTTAATACTATTTTCCACACCCCGAATCTAATGGAACCACTTTGAGAGCTCCATCTCCTAACCCTACATAAATACAATTACTATATATATATATATATATGATGGAAATCTCTGATAGTACTCAAAATTGACAATTTATCGAGGATCGCTGAATCTTTATTGTTATTTTGGAGCCATAATAACCCCCTTCGTAGGCAATAATACTTGTATTCAATGTATATAATAAATAATATACAGTTAACATAATATATATTAACTGTACATTCGCTCCGAAAAGGCATTGGGGTAGGGTGATTCCAGAGTCAACAACAATTTGTACATAACTTTTTTATTAACACATTAACTCGTAAATGTTTCTTTGAAACTGTGTTACGTTTAATTTAATAATATATTTAGACCTTATAGTACAATAATTATTATAAATTCCTGGCTCTCTTGGAGCGGGATGGTCCTGGCTGGTCATGGGAACTTGGTTCTGGGGTGGGTTTTGCGTCGGTTTCTTCTTCATCCGTAGATAAATCTTTTTGGATAAATGGCAGAGGATCAATGTCAAGTTCTTCATCCTAATTGTCCAAGAGGGACCCCCCCCCCATTAAGACAGTTCCCCTGGCAGTTTTGGCACGCGGGAGAACACTTGGGAGATGCCTTTCTGCATCCGCATTTGGTGGTGGCACAATCCTTTGTGCACCGACAAAAAATAGATTTTAATATTTCATCCGGTGCAGCCTGCTGCTCACTGTGCACCGGGGACAGAAATCTGTTGGTGGTTAACTCCCACCCATACTTCTGAGGAGGCACATATGGACTCAGAGAATGTTGTTTCGCTGCCCCCTCAGTTGGTGGGAGGCATGAGATGTCTGGTTTGATATTGGCTACTGATTTTACGAGGGATTGGTAACGGTAAGCGTTTAGAGATTTCTCTTTAGGTGTAGCCCCGTACCACCTCAAAATACACTTTTCACCAGCTTCCTCTATATCATACTTTGTTGGGGAAGGGTCTGAGAAAACTGCAGCTGCTCCCTGGACGTCTGGAGACTTCAAATACAGTTTGAGAAATCCCAGCTTACTCTTTTGGAAGGCTGCTGAGGTGGTATCGCACCCAGTGAAGGCATGTAGAAATAGTATGTCTCGCAGCCCCTGGGTCTGAAGCTCCTGGGTAGAAAACAGTGTAGGTTTTATGTTTCCACGTCCAGGCTTGACGAAAATTATGTCCTGGTCACCAGGTGTTTTAGCCATCAACAGGACTATTAGGTTGACATCCTCACCAGCAACAGCTACAGCGGTGGTAGAGTAAGATTACCTCCACAACGTCTCTGGGTTTTTACGTATATACCTTAGGAGCGAGTCTCACCGCTCGTAGAGTTCCTGGCTAGGGGAGGTAGCTGCACTCTGATTGGCTCAGCTCTCCTATCCCGCTCCACGTGTTGTCTGTCTCTCTCGCAGCGGCATCACCCCTCCACTCAACTATTATTGTATTTTCTGACTGACGACGACATGCTGCATGATGTTCACTCTCTGCCCAGCGGTAGCTTACTGATCTTACGCGCAGCAAATTCGCGCATCTTGGTAACGAGACGTAACGAGAAGCTCGCTGGCTGGGTTTGTCTTCAAGGCCAGAGACTTTGTGGGAATAATCCAACTCTACGTGACAACTCCACAGCCGTGTCTACAATGAGGACATCCGCATCATTCTGAAGGGCTCTGACTCCATGTGCCTGTAGTGTGACCTCTAGCATATTAATCAGCCGACTTATGTTGTGAACATTTGACAGGAAGTCTTCCTGCTTCACAGTTATGACTGTCTCCTGATTGAAGTGTATGTCGGCTGACTTGCTGAGACGGTACCGCCTTTGCTGCTCAGCGACCTTTGTACTTGAGGATGAGCTTGTTTACCCATCAAACACTACAGTGATACTCCTTCCACGATAGTGACTGTTCACAAAATTGACATACCCATCACAAATGGCAGATATCGTGGATCCTCTTTGCCAAATAACCATAGTATCTGAGATATAAAAGAAAATCCGAAAAAAGGGACCTTCTATGGCCCCCTACCCCCCCCCCCCGCTCACCACCTAGGAGGGAGGGTTTTTAGTATGTTTAACTTCTAACTAGTCCAAACAAAGTCTCAAAGTAAAAAATTGTGTTCCATTTCCGTCCATTGATTCATTGACTGGACTATGCATAGGCATTTATGTTATTTCAAAATTTATTATAAAATACATATAGGCTATGCATATTAAATCCTTTATGTACAACATATATATAGTGCATATTATTTATACATAAAAATATGTATATATTGGCGTTTATGTAGAGTTAGAGCAGTTGAATAACGGAAAATACGGAAGTTAAGTTTTTCTGCAAAATCCCGGAATTTACACAGAACGTTAAAATTGCTTTTTCGTATGAACGGTTAAAGATAAAACGCAAAATATCATATATTCTTGAAGTAAATTTAATTCTCTACAACTTTCTTTCTTATGACTTTTTCTTTGGACGAAGGGCCGAACAGTTAGTAATGAAATATGGCAAAAAACACGAGGCAATTTTATTTTTTTTCAAAATCAGCTAACTTTGAGCGCGGATAGGATCAATCTTGTGGAACATTTTGTCAGCTTTAATTTTGTATAGAGTGGTATTATCGCTAGGACCTATAGTTTCCGAGATATAAGCGAAAAACGGAAAGAAGGGATCTTCTAAGGGTCCCCCTGCCCCCCGCTCACCTCCTAGGAGTGAGGACTTTTAGTATGTTTACCTCCTAACTAGTCCAAACAAAGTCCCAAAGTAAAAAATTGTGTTCCTTCCATTTCCCTCTACACCTCTTTTTGAGCATTCATTGACTGGACTATTTGTACGAAATAATTTCTACTTTATGTCACAAATATTTAGTGTAGAATAACTCATATCTTTAAAATGTATTTAGACTTTTTGAAATAGGAGAATTAAATAGTCTGCTAAATTTGCTATGCGAGATTCGTTATCATTATATTCTGATAAAATACGTTTTCGTAAAAAAAAAACACATTTTCTGAAATCAACATTCTATATTGAAATATGGTGTATTGAAAGAATGACAACTGTGATTATGTAGTAGGACTTCTTTGTATGAATAAGACAGGCTGCTGAGAAAATTAGGTTGCAATTTAATTGGTAAGTGAGTTCTTACTGTAACAAGTACTTCAATCTCAGTTCTGCTTTCTTTGTTTCCGGTAAGAATATCCTGTGCTTCATTTTGTAGTTTTGTTCTTTCAGTTTAAAATGTGTATTAATTAATAAAGGCTTTTCATCTTGTTCCCTTTTAACACTTTGCGTAAACGGTACTGTCATTCTACATAATGCCTAGGAATTGTATAGAATGCCTAAAGAAAAGTATGAAATATATTCACAAAAAAACTTATATTTCATAGTTTGCCTAAAACTATCAGGCATTCTATACATTACCTAGGCATTCTATAGAATACCGGGATTTCACACATTGCCGGTAACATATACATAACTGTGTATAAAAATCGTTCACAATAGAAGACTTAAAATTCATTAAAAAGGAGTTCCATCACAATAAATAAAAATAAGCTCACACACAAATTACACCTATTACTATAATTCTACTAAGAGAACAGAGTAAGTTAGTGATAAATTGATTCGGACAATATAAAGTTTAATGCTGTGTTTTAAATTCCATCATAGAAGTGTTTAGAATGGAAATATTTTATAACCATTATTCATGTGGAATAGGGATTATTAATTATGTAACAAAAACAATAATAATAAATTAATAACGAGTCACTGTTTTAAAATTACCCTGCATGGATGGGTGTCACGTTAATAATTAATAGACTATAAAAAAAATATAAAACCAGCAAATTACAAACCTTTCGTTGGAATAATGTCTCCTAATTCAACTGCACCTTAAATATTTTTCAAAAATAAAATACAGCAATGCAAATTTCACGAAAATATTATTTGTATCTACAGTTAGGGGAAAAAAGCGGACCGACTCTTGCAGATGATTTCAGAGCCTTGTGGTAAGTAAATAAATGTAAGAGCTGTAACGGAAACGTTTGTTTTCACAAGCAATGCAAATTACGTGAAATTATTTCTCAATTCAAGCAATTTATCGACACTAGAACAAATTTCAATACATTCCCTGCTATCCTGTGAATGCCGCTAGGCATGCGCAGTGGCTCATATCGGCAACTTAGATATTTTAGTCGGTCCGATTTCTTTCCCCCTACCTGTACAGTACTTCGTCTTGTATATCTTACCTTATTATTGCTTAATTTAACACAGTTATTACTTCCGTTGGATGAAAATTCTAAATGCGGTCATTTTTGTTTATATTGAAGCTCTTTGTGTTTTTCGATATAAACTGTTCAAATACTGTACTCTTGTTCGTAGAGAATAAATCATAACATTGCCTTTGTTAACTTGGCTTAAAGAGCGGAAAACAAGTATTTTTTACAGCTATAGGCTATCTAAAAACAAATATGTTCAATGCCGATTCTCAATACATAACTCTAGTTGTGATTTTCCTGTTCAGTGATATTCACGAATAAACAAACTGCCCCATTTCACATGTAAGTACTTGCATACATTTTACGCAATAATGAAACATTTCTGCACACAATGAGCCATACAAAACCAAATGATGTTGGAAAACTTGTTATTAAACGCTCAGAACCGTTGTTTTTAGGGACAACTTATTTGACCACAACATGACAAGGCAATTATAAGCCGCGCATATGCATCTGATGCCAGCAAAATGTTGTTTCTCTCTCTCAGAAGCTTACAATTTACATTATATTCTCTATTAAGGATAGAAGATATCCAAGAATCTCAAATATTGAGAGATACAATTGCTTTAGGCTGCTTTCTTATAGGAGATTCTTGAAATGTTTAGCTCGGTGAAAAATTACATTCTGAAACAAACTATCGACATAACGAAGGAGAAGAAAACAAGTAAAATATAAAAGAAACCTATATATTTTTTTAAAAAAGAAGTCTAGTGCATGATACTAACAGAAAGAGTTTTTCTTTACAAATTTTAATCATAAAATATCACAATCCTATTGAAAGGCCTAAGATTTAATTAATTATAACCGTTCGCCAAGGGGGTCGTTGAATTGGCCTATAGTTGGGTGACCAATTTATAACCGTTGGTTAAGGTGGGTGTCGATTTAGGTCTGAAGATAAATAAATGCTCCTTCGAGTGCACCTTTCTTCTTTATTATTATATTATTATAAAATAAATATAATGTCCGGCTAGGGCTTTCTCAGTGGGTAGAGCGAGAGTTCTTTCTAGGGCCGTGCTCGACGAAGTTAATATAGGATATAAGCCTAGGGAAAGCTGGATAGTAAAATAATGTCAATTAGTTATGTACTTGAATAATAATATTTGTAAGTTTATTTTGTTCTTAATTTTGTCACTTAGTCTGTAATTATCTTAATATGTCGGGAGGAAGAAAACAGTTACTTGAAATGAATGTCTATCGATCAATTCACTTGTCATCGCCTAGTCACTTTTAAATATTCTTAATCGCTTTTAACATCTGGGTTATTTACCGCAGGAATTTAAGTTAGATAAATATATGCATATTTAGGTGGTATAAGTTTCTACTTCTCAATATATAAGCCTGTATATAACCTTTCTTTATCACATCACTAATTCACGATATAAAAGTTAACATTTTACGTCCTCAGTAGGTATATCCAGTCGCGTAGTTGTTACATCGAAGTCTAAATCACCAGTCTGTTCTCGTGTCGTTTGCTCGTGCTAATATCTTTCTGTGTTAAAATATTCTAACATTTTCATTGGTTCTGTCAGGTAGCTTTGTCTCTTGTGATTGGGAATTAACTAAGTCTTCTGCTATGAGTTTAAATATTTGTCGTTAAAGTGGAGTGAGTTTTGAGGCGGAACCTATTTGTCAAATGTCAAACCAACTGGTGGCGTCAAGAGTCTTAACAGACAGTTGAGTACCGCCTCTAATACATTGTATCCCTCTATTTAGTTTAATAATTCCTAAAGTATTTGTCACTATTGTCCGTAATAAGTATAGTTGTATAGCTTTCTTGATTACGCGTTGAATGATCTTATTTTCTAGGTTGTCATGTTAATAATTAATCGTTTGATTAATTATTTGTAATTGCCGGTAATGTCTTTTGATTCAGATGGTCGTGTTGCATATCAAATTGTCCGTGTAAATGTCCTCTGTCTCGTCATGTAATTTGTTTTATGGTCATTGTAATAGTCTAGGCGTAATGGTAGTTTTTAGTAGTCGATAATGTTGCGGGAAGTTCAAATATTGTCCGTGAAATGTATTTTCTTGTATTTAATTCCTTATTTTATATAAGCCTATATGAACTGACCTGCTACAATTTATAACCGACTTGCTATTAAGAAACAAACACGTTCTTATGAGCCTACGAAGGCAACTGATAAAGTGCGTTATCTTATAAAACATAACATAATACAATCTAAATAGCAGATCAATCAAACTTTGACACTTATTTTCTGAATTTCTAAAGTAGATAATTTAATTAATACAATGATAATACGTATTATTATTATTATTATTATTATTATTACGTTATTTAATGAAGTTGAGGAGTAGCAGTGATAGCGGCGATAATGATATAGACATTCTTACTAAGGGTGAGATTTTTGTGCGCTTGAAAGTTGCAAAATATACATTTAACATTTATTTATTTATTTATTTTATTTTATTTAATAATAATGGACATTAGAGGTAGAAACCCAATTACAATGTTCATGACAAAAATGCAATTAATGTATACAATAAAACAAAAGATAATAATACACAAAAGGTATATTGGTTTAATTTAATCTACTAAGTATATACATAAAAAAGAAAAATTCCCAGTCACTTCTCGGTTCCAGCAGTTGCCAGGTTTCTTCTCTAAACACAGTACATAATGCCGTTGACAACAAAAATCATTTAGGAAAAGAAATAAAGAAGAGTTAAAATATGCCCTTATAATGTTAAAAGTAGACTACGATGTAAATCTGTATATCCGTATACTTCGAAATACACACTACCCATTTAAGCTAATCTCTATCGCGAGTATAACTTGGAAACCTATTAATTACACAAACTCTTTAAGATAATTTCATGACCCAACAAGGATAAGTTAAGTAAAATCATTGCAAAACAGTATTTCTCTTTAAGATATTCTTTGAAAGTGTATTCTTTTACCGATCGTTAAAATATTAAACAATGGAGGAGAGACTATGTTAAACATCAGAGAATAATATATATAGAAAATCGAGCAACGTTAGACTACCTAGAAGTCTGTTGTAATGATATGTTCCTAGTCCACCGCCATGGGTGTATAGGTAGCATACTTGCCTTCCACCTTGGCGGTCAGGGTTCAATTCCCGGCCGGGTAGTGGGTTTTTCAGTTAACGAAAAATTCAAGGGTTCAGGACTGGACATCACCTAGGAAAATTATAGGCTACATTAAAATGCCTCGTTAATCTAACCTAATCTCTAATGGTATGTTCCCCATTCAGTATTTGAGCAACATCTCAAGAGGCAAGAGTATTGAACGAAAAAAAAAGCATATGGACGATATACGGGAGCAAATTTTATCTCATCATAAAGGGAGATAAAAATTTAAATTCCATTTAATGCCGCTAATCACTTTCAAAAAGGATCAATGAAACAAATTGCCCGGAAAGCTGTTTATAAATAAGCATACAGAACGAAGCTGGCTTATTCAATAACGCATGCTTATCTGTCAAACATGGGTAACGTTGAAAACACTCATTCTTCACACACACTCCAATACAAACATACGTTTCAAGCGAATTATTCAAAACACCGAGTGAGAGTTGCACGGTTCTGAAAACGAAAGCGTGGCGAAATTATACACAACATAAGCCTATATGTAATTAATGTGAAACTGCTGATGGCAGGCTGAAGTACTACGCTTTAGACTTTACATTTTCACGGCATCCTCCTAATAACGTTATCGTCCACTCATAATCCATCCAAACTATGTTTAATCCTGCCAAGGCTTTTATTTAAACAGGGAAAAACATTAAGGCTAGAGTGTGTTCAATATAAATTGGGATGAAGCAAATGTCTAGTGCATGTTAATATATAGACACTTAGATTCGAATCACACTGTCACTTCCCACATTGAGTTCTGTAGGCTGTTAACAATGTGATATTAATGCACGAAATTTCTGTCCAACGTAAGTTCTGTATCTATTTTAATCTATCTAAACTCCATTGAAATAAACAGATGTATATAATTAATTAATTAATTAATTACCGGACCGAAATTCTGGAACCTCATATTCGACGAAGCCATCACGACAATAGAAAGAAATCAAGAAGCTATGCCCATAGCATTCGCAGACGACATAGTCTTCTTGATAGAGGGTGAAAGTCGACACACATTAGAAAGGAAAGGAACAGAAACTATGTTAGCGTTCAAAAATTGGTGCAAGAAGGCCAAGCTAAAGATCTCAACGGAGAAAACTAAAATAATAGTCCTAAAATGGAAACTACACCCAAGAAGAACACAAGGTAAAACAATACAATGCGCTCACCAGATTAGATACCTAGGAGTAGAACTACAAAAACACAACAGACTAGACGGACAAGTAAATGAAATTTGTGCTACTTCGGTAAAGTTATTTCACGCGCTAGGAAAATTATCTGGCCAAACATGGGGATACAAATTACAAACGACTATATAAGGCAGTATTCGAATCCCTTATAACGTATGCAGCCCATGGATGGGCACCATACCCAATACTCAGACAAAAGAATAAGTTGGTTTCCGCGCAACGAAAAGCCTTACTTAAAGTTACACGAACGTACTCGACAATCTCAAGTGATGCGCTCGCAGTAATAGCAGGAGAAACTCCAATCGATCTACTACTAGAAGAAAAGGTCAATTGCTACAAGCTTAGAAAGTACATTCCGACAATGATAGGAGAAGTAGAAATAACAAATGAAATGTATAATACGAAAAACAAAAAGGAGCTTAACTCCCAGCTTAGAGAACACAAGCTTACAGTGTAGGGAAGACGATGGAAAGACACACAAGAGGATTAATAAAAAATATTACTTTCCCAGCGTTAGAGTTAGACTTACCCAGAAACATTTGCGTGTAAACTACTCGACAACACAGTTTTACTCTGGACATGGTTACTTCACAGCTAACCTATATAGGTTCAAATTAGCAGGCGACTTCCTCTGCTACTGTGAAGACTGCGAAGAGGACAGTATGTACCACGCGTTATATACGTGCCCGCGATACAGAGAAGCATGCCGGAATCTTATACAAACAGTAACACAAGCCAAAGAAAGATGGCTAAAACAAGTACATGATACACCACACAAGTGATAGGAATTCGGAAACAACAAGAAATAGACGTTGTCTAGACACACCAATCTTGAGACCTACTGAAAATGAGACGTAAGATGGCTCAGGTTCCTAGGGAAAGCCGAGCACTATATTCTATGCAACTGCCTGAAGTGCCCGGGTTCCTGTGAGAATATCTCGCAGCGGCCGATCCGAGTGAGGTTTTCTGGGGTTTTTCTCCCTCTAATAGGTGAATACCGGATCGGAAACACTACCCCCATTAGACAGCTGACACAATACAGAGTTACATAGTTTTATTTGTGCTGAATCAAGCAGCCAGCTCAGCTCACATACCCACACGATAGGAAACGCAAAAGCTAAGTAGAGAGCAGTAGAACTCATGCGCCGAAAAGTTGTTGGGACCGGAGTATGGCCTACGGTCGAGGGCTCCGGGGGGGGGGGGGGAGGAGAAAAAAGTGTTAGGCTAAATCTACAGCCTCCAGCTTTTTAGGGCAGATAGTTAAGTGTTAGTAAAGTAAACCTACGGCCTTCGGAATTTTGAGGATAGACAGTTGAGCGTTAGTAGGTTAAACTTGCGGCCTCCAACTTTTCAGGATAGATGATTAGGCTTTAGAGGTTAAATCTAGGTTCTCAAGCTTTGTAAGAATATATAGGTTTAGTAGGTTAAACCTATGGCCTATTGATTATTGGGTATAGATATTAGGTGTTCGTAGGCTAAAACCTACATGCGTTGGATAAATACTTAGTCATGGAAATTCTAATGATTTTATCCACATCAGCAGGAAAAGATATTCCATTAAAGTTACAACCTGTACAGATTCAATATTTTATATACAAATCATAGACCTTTGTGGTATATTAGTCTATATTATAAATTGGTCTTCGGTTAATAAATCAGATCATGCCGAATCCTACCATCAAATTTCGTAGAAAAGTAGGTCAACAAAAACTGAACTAGCACCCAAAAAAAAAATCAGTTGTTAGTACGAAATGGGGACCACCGAGTGAAATCTTGAAATTTGGAAGCGATCTATTTGGTACTTTATAGTTTTTTGCATGCTCCGTTAAACCTGTCTCCTTTTGCTCCTCCTGCATCGCAACATCATCGACCAAGGAAACCAATTTATTAACGTCTATGTTTCAGTGAATAATCGCCAGTCATCTGGAGTATTGAATCTATTAATGAGCTTTCAATTGCCATAACTACTTTCGTAAAAATATTTATGCCTCAAGTAAAATTAAAACGAAGTAACGTTATGAGGAAAGTCCTCACAAGTGCTCCTTCCTTCCTTCCTTCCTTCCTTCCTTCCTTACTTACTTACTTACTCAATGGAAATAGGCAATTTCTAAGCAAGCTAAAGGAATATTATCTATTTGATGGAACCCGGAGGTTCATTGCCGGGCTTACCTGAGCCCGCCAGTTAACCCTATTATGTGCTAACTCCATCCAACCATCCCTCGCAAATCCTACTTCCCTTAAACCTATCCTAATATTGTCCTTCCAGTTAACATTTTTTTAGACATGTCTTTCCTCAACCATGCGCTCAACATCTCCAGTCCATTTCATCCTCCGTGATTGAATTACCCTTACTACATCCGGTGAGAGTACAGGTTATGAAGCTCGTCGTTATGCAGTTTTCTCCAGTCCCCATGTTCATCTCTCTTAGGCCCAAATATTTTCCTTAGCATCCTGTTTTCGACCACTCTCAGATTATGTTCTTCCCAAAGAGTAAGCGATCTCACAAGTGCTCCTAGTTCACGATATCTTATGAATAAATGGGCTTCAACACAGAAGAAAAGAAAATCATTCCATCTTCAAAAAGAAGAGATTCTTCAAAATACATGTTCTCTACTTTGTTTTTATTGTATGTATATTTGTATTTTATTTGAAGTATGAAACTGGACCCAGACAAGTTTAAAATAAGGGTATAAGCTTTTTTTTATAATCTCTGTAACATCCATACGAGGACCCAATGAAGTTCATTTGACAACAGTGTTAAATTAGGTGACTACGGATTTAGCCTTCGCACAATTCGTATAAGGGTATGACTTACATATGTTTCTGAGAAAGAAGTCAATATGTCATGACTCATAACCCATAAGTCAGCCTCCATACAACAGGAAACATCGAAAGAATAGTTAAAACATCAAAGCCTATCTCCAACAAGTAGGCCTGCCATAATGAAGCCTTCATATTATGGGCAGTGGCTTCGAATTGAGGAAACATAAAATTAACATGTGTCTGTAACAAAAGAAAGGTTGGTCAATTAATCAATCACTTTGGTTGGTGTGACAATATGGTTATTGTACACACTGTGGTCAGATAGCACAGGGAGGTTGTATGCACAGTATTATCTGCTCCAGAAGCTCCGCCGCGATGACGTTGGCGTGTAAATCAACTCTATACATACGAGTCATGAGATAACTGCCATGGATATAAATAGCACGTTTGCGTGCTGCAATCTTCAACCCTCTTCCAGACATTTCCGTCCGGTTAAAATTTCTCATATGTGAATATTGTCTTTTGTATAGGCCTAGGATAATTAACCTTGCCCTTTTTTCAGAGCTCATTGTAATTAATGTGGGTAATAAAGCTAAGGCCAGCTTCTCTAATCAGTAAGCTGTAACTTCGTGTTTATCTTAAGTGGCAATCCGCTTAAAAGTTATGACGAGAAAATGTTGTGTTCAAAATAATGTGTAAATACTAGCTTGGTGTTCCGTGAAACTATAGCAATTTACTGCCTCAAAAAATGTATTTTTTTAAAATCCTAAATATTTCACTGAATCGGTAACTCGAATGTTTAAAAAAGAAGTAACCTAAAACTGAGAGACATGTTTGACTCTCCAACCTTTTAAGGAGAAGATGGGTATTAGTAATATTGTATCATAAATTATTATGTTAAATTTTTATGTTAAATTAATCAGTGATATTTAGTGAACATATTGAGTTTTAAAGTTGTACGATAATTAAAAGTGACAGTAACAGACCTGCTGTACTGCATGCAAACTTTAAAGTCTTTTTATCAAACTCTGGTTTTCAGGATATTTTCAAATGTTAAAAATGAATTGCCTTTTACAATTTTGATGTCATGTGTAGGTCTATGCATTTTTATTAATTCATTACAAAACGTTGTAACTGAAACTATAGTTTTTAATAATATAAATAGTTAAAAAATTACAAAATATCTATACGAGTGCAATCTATGAAGTAAAACATACCTGTTCTCGCCAATTCATCTGGTATATTCAGAATATTTACTTCTTATACATATTAATAACAAATTAATCAAGTAGAAACATTTTGAAAATATGCAAAACTCAGAACCTTTTATACAAAATGCAGTGAAACTGATACCTTGTTATACAGAATATCTCTTAAGAAAGCTTTTGGATAAATTTTGGAACCATATAGATGGGAAATAAGTTGTGCTATGTCTCAAATTACCCCTACTAACCTTCACAATTATTTTAATCATCTCGAAGTTTGTCTGAAGATTATTTAAAGAACGTTTAATGCCCCACAACTTTATTTATGAGAACATTGCTATACGAATAAAACTAAGAACTGAAGCACTAGAACGCAGAGTTCGTTGAAAAGCGTGAGACAAAAAAGTGATTTTCGCTGGCGGATATCTCTGGGAATAGAAAAAAATTGTATAGGAAATTTTATCAGCTTGAATTTTGAATATAGTTACTATTTCTCTACGATGCACCGTTCGGTAGATAATATAAGAGAAAAACCAAATAAAGGGACCTTCCAAGCCCCCCCACCCTCTGTCCCCCGCTCACCTGATAAGTCCGGGGACTTTTAGTATGTTTACCCCAACACAATAATGAAGTAAACAATTCTGTTCCCGACCATGTCCCCCCCCCCTTTTCAGCGTTCATTGACTGGATTAGTCGGCACAATTTGTATAAGATTACTTCTCAATAATACATTCAATTTCGAAAAATGTTCTCTATAGACTTTTTACCGATGTCCTTAATCCTTTCAGAGTACAGCGGTTCGGTGTTCAAATGATGATTACCTGGGCGCCACAGTATAATGCATATACTGATTATTTCGGTCTTTGTTTGTCGAACTCGCCTCCGGTCAGTCAGTCGATCGTCGAGCACTTCCCTCTAGCTTCAGGGTAGGAAGCGAAGAACACCTTAATATTATTGCTTGAATAATAATGCAGTTTCTTTGAACACTGAAGGAATATTCTGTTTATTCAAAACGTTGGAAATACAAGTCCAGTCATTGACAATAATTACAAAATTTGTTTGTGAATAATTAATATTGTTACAAGTTCTCGGTAGATCGTTACTAGTGATACAATTGCTGCCGTATATGATTTTACTTATCGCGATTGAAAGTAAGAATCCTTCTAAGTCGATTAATTCCACAGCGAAAATTTTATAAGTCCAATTAATTCTGTGGGCACGAGGCCACAAAGATAAGTAGAGTGATTGATGTAGGCACGCGGCCTCGACGTAGAGTGATTTTGACTGTTCTAGGCACGGGGCCTTGAAGTAGAGTGATTTTATACGGTGGACACAAGTCCCCGAAGTAGAATTGACTTGACTGCTATAGGCACGGGGCCTTGAAGTAGAGTGATTTTACAGCGCCCCGGTAGGCTTAAGGAAAACTTTCTTGGACCAACATTTATCCCTACTCTTCTTAATTATTATTCGTGAATCCCGGCACGTGGTACTATAAATCAATTCGTATTGGCAAATCTCCCGACCAATAATAATATGTTAGTTTCCCACGGAAATCAATTGGATTTCCCTTATTCTCAAAACCCACAACTTAGCGTCTCGGATTTCTAAGAAGGTTCGGACAGCGTGTTGTATCAGTAGCAACATCAGAAGCTAGGCTTGAACACAATAGCCGACTTCTTAGAATTACTTAAGTGGATCAGTACCCTCTTTTGATTAGATCTCGGGAGATTCCCGATACATTGTACCTGTGTACCTGCATTGCCTTATCTCGCACCCGCTAGGTCTGCTAGGGAAATTCCCAGCTTCTCTGTCTATCCACTGCAATCTCATTTTAATAGTTATTTAAAATGATGTTGTTAAACTTTTTACCTTTGCCTTCTTTCTAGTTAATAATATTTATAATGAATGTTCCGTCTTTTCACGGTCATTTTAAGACCAAACACGGGCTATGAGATTTTATGATTTTAGTTTGAATAAATTTGGGCAATTAATCTGTCATTTATTATACTTAATTTGGTTATCTTGTTTATTTCTTTTTGCCGAAGTATCTGAACTGCAATAAGAGCTATCCTATATATTAATACAGAAGCAATCATAATGTAAAATCATCAGTGGGCAGTGAGCTTAGGATCAATGACAAATATTTTTGTTAAATAGATGTTTTCTATGAATGACGGTCCCTATATTTGGATAAAATTCCTCCCTTTTTAAATAAAACATTGATCTTATAATTTAATATATCTGCTTTTATCCCATTTTTTGAGGTGACGCATTTATACGTCAGCGTGAAAAGGTCGGTGCTGTCGGTTACGCCGTTCAAACATGATAGCTTTTCAACTGTTTCGCACCGCTCTGAAAAGATTGTAAATGCTCACTTAGCTCCAATTAATAAAGTGAATTTTTGTCATATTTTTGGAAACAACATTTTAACAGTTTGATAATTAACAGTGATTGTATCACGAGATAAAGGCTAGCTTATAGTGGACCAACAACGTTTACGAGCAAATCAGCCATCGCTGAAGCCCCATTATAGTGCACAAATAAGAAATAGTATGTGGTTAGGTAGTTAGTACAGTAATATGATCCTATATTAATTCAAGTAATTTGAAAAACAGTATTAAATGAACAACTTCTACTTTATTGTGTTGGGTTTCTTTACTGCCTTATAGTCTATCCTCAATAAGATGCGGAGGAGTATGCTGTAGACATACGACACTAGTATGCCTGTATTATTGTATATTGCACTTGTATATCATCATATCACTATAATACTACAGTATTTGTATAAAAGTCGAACATATTATGTTTCAAATAGAACTTAGTCCGTTCAGCTTATCTTTGCTGTTTTCAGTATATAAAACACTATTATATTTATGACTCAAAAAGTTAAAACTATATTGAAGATTTATTATCACACATAAACAGCATATAAAATATAAGTAAAACTCATTTAAAATCACTATAAGCTTATATTCTTTCTGGTGTCTTGTACTAAAAATGTCTAAATACTAATAAAAATAACTAATAAAAATAAAAAATAAAAACTAATACAAAAAATCTCAGTTACCCTTTCTCTATTAATGTAAATCTCGTATGCTTCTAAGGTGTAGAGTCTGGTACTTTTATTTTGATGTGAATTTTCTATAGTATGTTTTGCAAAAACTGATTTGAATCTTTTATGTTAGAAATCTAATTTGTAATCTTTGAATCTCTGACTGAATTGTCTTCCTGGTTAGCATATGTAGATCTTGTCACAGTATTTGATTTTGATTTTTAATTTTTAAACGTCACGTTTTTCAAATTTGTTCTCTTCTTTACTGTCCACGTTATGTAATGTTTCTTAGGTTAGCCTACTGTTGTTCTTGAATGCTATCTTGATGTTGTTTCTCTTGAGCCCGTTAGTTCTTTTGTAAGTATTCTTGTCTGTGTAATTAAAGGTGGCAAGTTTCTTGTTGATTTTTTCATTCATTGGTGTGAGAAGAGTTATAGGATTTTTCTCGATTTGTATATTGACTTTGTGCTTTTTCTTAAATCAATCCAAATATTACATTTCTGTTATATCCGTTATTTCTGTTATATCCGTTATTTCTGTTATATCCTGTTATATCCGTTAGTGCTGTAGTCGCGTCTATTCTTGGGAATGTTTATCATCCTATGTGCCGCCATTTTTGAGCATATGGATGATTTGAATGTGCCTGGATGATGTTGTCAGAATTTTGTCGGTTTTCTATAGATGCTGAATTTAATTTTATTGTTTTTATTGTTAAAAAAAAAATTTGGTATTTAATCTTTCGTTGTTCTTTGTTTCGAGAATGAATTTCAAATTATGGTGAAGATTGTTAAATTCCTGGTAGATGTTATCAACATTTTCTTAGTTACATATTATTAAACCATCTTCCACATATCTGATGTTTGTGTTTATGCAGCATTTACCTATGATATTGTGAACGTGTCTTTTTTCTATTATTTGTAGGAACGCTTAATGCAGGGTTAATGCAGGCTGCCTAGTATTGTCAAGTTTTCAAATATTTAAACGCATTAATTCTTGCAGCCTGAAAACACACCGTTATTTAAAATATTATTATCAAAAGTGAAATTAACCTCACATCATAGTTCAATTCTAGGGATTAGTGTCAAAATTATTAGCAAAAGCTAGATTTAAACATTTTTCAATAGATACCCAATAAGAAACGCTAGGATCTATGAACAGCAAAAATACACAAAAAATGTGCATAAAACTTACATTGGCAAATATAGCCTACTATTGAAATATGAATTTAAATATGCACTTTAAATGGCATAAAAATAGGTTTCGCGTGCATACTTGTCAAATTTCTTTTTAATTTTTTAGGAATAATTTATATCTATATTTTTAGTTATTTTATTATTTTTATATTGTAGGTTACACGGTCAGTATTCCTTTATTTTTAAAGTGTTTTTCAATAAACCTAAAAGAGGACATTAAAATGATAGTGGTAGTTTTTTTTACATTAAATTATCACACTTAAAATGAGATTTTTCTGCTTCCACTGTTTTGCAAATTCAAAAGTTCACATAAAAATCACCATCTTAGGAGTTATATCTGTTTCCATAACAACGAGTTATGAAACTCATGTCAAGTTTTGAAAAGTAAAACATTCGTTCCTTAACATTGACTTGTTGCACCACCCCTCCGGTCGAGTCACCAAGTCAAATATTAATTACCTGGACTTCCTTTCTCTGCTACCGCAACCAGGTCCATTCCCAGAGGATCTAAATAAAAGTGACTAAAAGGAGAACCGGAGAAAGAGGCAACATATTTAACGAAAAGCTTCGAAACAAGTTTCGATGCCTTTCGCATTTAATATGTTCTCTAAAGAAGTCAGAAAACATAAGGAAGCGTATTAGAAAGAGAAAGGGTTTATTTTACAAATCGGCTGAAGGCCTAAAATACATACATACTATCAAACTCAAAATTAATAATAACCCTTTAGAATTGAACATAAAATTCAATAATAATCAGTTCCTGGAAAGATGTTACACAGATAATTTCATAATTTCATAATTGCGATACTCTTATAACATGAAAATTTACATAATAAACACTTTAGACTTACATTACTCAAAGAACCAAAAACAGCTTCTCCATCCACGGAGTAGTGGTTGAAGAAGGCTCACTCTCCTCGCACAATGGACATAGACACAAGGTTCAGGGATAATAAACTACACAAGGAACAGAGGTACACAAGCTGAAGGCAACCGATTGAGATATTAATTAAACCCATCATGAACACAGAGACGTACAGCCAATCAAGTTTAGAAAACACCGCCTAGCACATTTACATATCGGCCTGAAACGCTTAATTCAAACTTAACGCATTTCATAATACCCGAGAAAATATATCAAAGACAAGTACATACCTCTGAATAGAGAATCCTAATCGAGACTGAAGTCACATCCCACTGAACCAAGGAGTCCCAGGTCGATGTCCATTGCCCGATGGATAGAAACCGAATGAAGACGACACCCAGACGGAGGAGAATCCGAGAAGTGCGAAAGAAGGCTAGACAGAGAGTGAGACCGAGGCACCATTTTCCTCGATCTTTTATACATTCACAAGTCTTTTGTTACGTCAGTGCTCTTAACAATCAGAAAACACTCCACAATCTCCGGAGAACCAATAGTAACAATAGAAAATTACGTAACAGAAGCCACGACAATTTGTCAGTACGTGGCATCCTGCATAAAACCAAAACTAGATGACGCAACACAGAGTTTTAACAATCTGCAAGTTCAGGCCCGACTATAATATGTTTACAAAATAACAAGTAGAAGAGCAAAGCCTCCTACATAATGATTTCTTCTCCAAAATTTATATTTATAAATTCCGTGCGCCAAGTGATAAAAAACTGTTTAAAAATAAAATATTGGCGCATTGTACTGACTGAAACTTCTTTGTACGTTTGAAGAAGTCATTGTAGCTTGTTTTAAAACTACAAAATTTGCTAGGAATCTTAAGAAACTTATAATATAATTGTTATGAAACATTAGTGACGAGGAACCTATAAAAAAATATGGTTATAAGTAAAATAAATAATGGACATATTAATTTTTATTAAGACCTGCCTGGTTTCTGCATAGCGAAGTAAATACTCGTATATGTTAAAAACACAGTAGTAAAATTTGGTAATAACTTGGTGTGGCAGACGTTTCACAATTTGCTTCCATAAAAGGCGTACCAGGTCACTAAATTACAATTTTTTGTTGCTTGAATGTACCTTAAGACCATCTTACTTCAATAAGTACTGTGGATCAAGGCTTTGAAAAGAGCAGTACAGTGAAAAAGAGCATAAAAGAAAGAACTTGGCACATTTAACACTGTGAATTATTCACGTAATTAGGAAGCACATTTTATCAATTAATTGCTACATAATTAACTACGATATAAATAGTGTGTTCATAAGCTGAATCAATAATACGAACACAGGGAAATCAGTCACCATCACGATGGAAGGTGCTAATAATCAACTAAATAGAGGTCATAATGAAATATGTGATAAAGTACAGAACAATGTTAACTTGTTCTAACGTATTACTTTCTTTGATCATTAAAATTTAATCAAATAAATAACCAACTACTGTAAATGAATAAAGTTGCGTCCCATTCAATACAGTAGAAAAAGGGATTATTAAAAGTTCTCCTCAAAATAGAAATATGCATTACTCTCCTCAAAACAGAAATACACATTATGCCTTTGTGTTTTCCAAAAGAGTTACGATACATTTCTCATACTTTGGTGACTTTACAGAAGACTAAAAAAAATACATTCCGTTCCTACTAATAATTTTATTACTGTAGGAAATATTTTACTACGGGTAGTGCAACGGAAATTCAGTGACAACAATTTGTCTGGATGACTGCAGATTTGTCACGCTAAGTCCGGGAATTTTGTGCAAGCCGGCACAATCTGTCCCTCATTCAAGTGAAACAAATGGCGGGAGTGATCTTGTCCAGTTTGACAGGAACTAAATTAAACTCCTACAGGTGGAACTCATCTGTCAAGGAGTTAGAACAGTGTTCAAACTTAGCTATTGCAAATAACGTGAATATCGACGAAATAAATTTAATGTGGACATGCAGAACGGATAAATGTGGGCATACTTTTAGCAAGTCTTTCATTCTTCTGCCGATTCATAATTCGACTGTACTACAACTGCTGATGATGTAATGAAACAGTAAACACAGAACTAGGCGGGCCATCTCCTTAGCCGATGCGTTATTGTTCAACATTTTTGTGCGTGTTCAAAATAATTAAAGTGCACCAGAAATATGTAATGCATATTAACATAGTATGTAGGGCTATTTCATAAATTGTTTTACTTCTGTCATAATACTCTACCGCTGTAACTCTAGTTAATTTATTACAGAAATTTTATAAATTATGAATAAGGCCTGTGGATTTATTTCTTAATGACGATAACAGCCAGAGTGGAATCTAGATTAAAACCCTTATCAGGACATATATCGTGCAGATGGGTCAAATGGGAATTTCTGTTTTGGGTATCCCACTTTTCTTGCGCTTAACAATAATTTATCTACCTACCTATCTACTAACCTATGCACATATCGGGCTACCTACCTAACTTCCTATCTGGATACCTACCTATCGTTCTACCTACCTTCCTGTCTGGCTAACTACCTACCTATCTGACTACATACCCACCTATCTGGCTACCCACCTACATATCTAGCTATATAGGCCTACCTATCTATCTACCTACTGCCCATCTGGCTATCTACCTATTTGGCTATCTACCTACCTACCTTCCTATCTGGCTAGCTACCTGTTTCCCTGCCCGACCGACCGCCCGTCCGTACGTCCATCCATCTATCTATCTATAATAATTTTGCTCCTATCGGTGAGCCGGCAGACAGAAGCACACACAAACAAGATCTCCTAATCGAGTTATACTGTCATAAACTTCATTTCATGTTCACTACAACTTTTTCAGCGTAATTTAATTAGTGAGAACCAGGATAATTACGTTTCTTTTCCAAGACCAGAATCAACTTGGCAATAAATTCTAGAAGTAAAGTGAAACAGTGCTAATGTAATAAGTAGACCTTGGAGATCACTATTCAAAGATTGAAAACCAGTTTAGTTCACATAGTATATAGGAGAAGCCTCACTCCCCCGAATAAAGCTTCTGGCATAGAGTTTGTAAACAACTAAAACAGACGCTCAAGTACCGTAAGAACCGGCGATGGTTACCTCACAAATTCCAGGATCATGGTTTCACCCGTACAAGAGTACAGACCTGAGTATTTCAGTAAAAAAGGTGAAGTAATTAAATTATGTAAATTATGTCACTATTAATAATATAAGGACTAAACTAAGGGTAAACTTTATGGTGCTGTAGCCTGTGGAAACCAAAGCTTACCATACCAACGCTTCCATATCTACCTCCGTCTACTGACTTCATTGGTGGATGTAGGTTTGCTGGCTTATAGTCAGCACGCAGATTATCATAGCTGTTGATTGGTTTCTTGATCGAAGTAGCTAATTCTTCATAAGTGGGCTTCAATGTTCACCTCTTATGACAGAATGCACCCCATTCCAGACCTTCATACCTTAGAAAAATCCCTGAAAGTTCGGAAAGTCGAAACCGGGCATGAAGATCTCTGGTCAACAATACTAATACTAGGCCTACTCCATTCATAAGGCCAATGCCATAAGTGTAATATTTTTAGTAACGGTTCAACATTTTAAAATAAGGTAATCTATATTAATAAAAGGAAGTGTCTGTCCTCCTCCGTCTGTCTGTCTGTCCTCCGTCTGTCTGTCCGCGATGCCCAGCGAAATCTACTCAACGCAGAGATCTGAAATTTTATACATAGGCGGACTAAAGGGTCGGAATGTGCACCTCGAAGCCGGAATTTTAATTTTCGCTTTCGTTCGTGAGTTATGAGTGAAAAACGGGCAGAAAACGTGTATTTATTGCGTTTTCGAAGCATGAGTTTTCAGTAATACAAATCAATTACACTAGGCTTTGGCTATTTTTGTCATTCCTTCGACATAAAAGCATCGCGATCTCTTGAATGTTGTAGCTCATGCTGGTCGATTCATTTGTTTTTAATGTCAAGGCACGCAAACATAGTATGAAATTTTCAACCTACACCGAAGAGGATTATTATTATTATTATTATTATTATTATTATTATTATTATTATTATTATAAGGATAATCAATATCAGCCTAAATATGGTCAAACGTTGTTCGATTTGGACGAAACTCACTATACAGGGGTTTTCTGGGCCAAGGAACTCGAATCTGAGGTCGCTTTTACCAGGTGACGCTATCTAATCGTGATATGTGGTCCACATGATTTAGGTGTTAATAGGCTATAATGATTTAACTATTATGTTCTTGATTTTTAATTTTTGAAATAATTATCGCGGGCGAATCCGCGGGCACATGCTATCTTAAAATAATAAAAGGACGTGTTTGTCGGTCTGTCCACGATGCCCAGCGAAATCTATTGAACGCAGAGATCTGAAATTTTAAACATAGATAGGCTGAAAGGTGGGCGAATGCGAATCGAAGCCGGATTATTAATTTTAGCTTTCGTTCGCGAGTTGTGAGTGAAAAACTGGCAGAAAACGTGATTTTAGCGCTGTCGAAGCATCAGATTTCAGTAATACATTTCATTGTTAAATCAATTGCAGTTGGCTTTGGCTAATTTTGTCATACCGTGGTAATAAAAGAATCGCGATCGCTAGAATGTTGTAAGCCCACGCTGGTCGATTCATTTGTTTAGAATGTCAAGGCCCGTAGACATATGAAATTTTCAACCTACACATAGACCTAAATATGGTTAAACATCGTTCGATTTGGACGAAGCTCACTATACAGGGATTTTCTGGGCCAAGGAACTCGAATCTGAGATCGCTTTTACCAGGCGACGCTATCTAATCGTGACATGTAGTCCACGTGATTTAGGTGTTAATAAATATAATGATTTAACTATTATGCTCTTAATTTTTAATTCTTCAAATAATTATCGCGGGCGATCGCTTGATTTTGTATGTCCATCCTGGACGATTCATTTGTTTAGAATATCAAGGCCCGAAGACATATGAAATTTTCAACCTACACGGAAGAGGGATAATCAATATAGGCCTAAATATGGTCAAACATTGTTCGATTTGGTCGAAACTCACTGTACAGGGGTATTCTGGGCCAAGAAACTCGAATCTGAGGTCGCTTTTACCAGGGGACGCTACCTAATCGTGGAATGCACTCCACGTGATTTAGGTGTTAATAATTATAATGATTTAACTATGCTCTTAATTTTTTGTTTTTAATTTTTGAAATAATTATCGCGGGGGAAGCCGCGGGCACATGCTGTTTGTCTGTCTGTCCACGATGCCCATAATTAAATGCAATAATAATATACATCCACCGAGCGAGGTCTTTGACTAGCATTCGGGAAGTCCCAGGTTCAAATCCCGTAACCAGCCAATTTGACTTTTTTTTCCTTTCTTCATGATTTCCAGAGTTGGTAGCGTGACTGCCAGCCACCTGGGCGGCCCGGGTTCGATTCCCGGCCGGGGATTTTTCAGTAGTGAAAAATGTCTTTCCCGGGTTCAGGACTGGGTGTGTGTGTGTCCTTCGGTTTAAGTAGGTAGGGGACTGGCGCACCCCGGTAACAAATCCGCTGAGAATATCCCCTTACGGGATCACCAGGGGTCGCTTGCGAACCTGAGGAATAACTTTAAAGGCAAATGCCGAATTGGATATATACATACAATGCATCATCCACACCATTTCATCCTGTATTACATCCATTTAAATTAATATCAGTTGAGATTTACTCCGTAAAATGCGCCAACAATAAAAATCATTGACAATCAATAGTTTCATGGCCTACCCTACAATATAAACACAGATCCCGAACTCCTGATATGGCCTCGTAGATAAAAGGAGTATAAACACAGCTGATCCAAACTGACACGTAGTGAAATTCCTGTTTGTTTGCTACTTTTTGCCGTTACAAATGCTCTCCACCGACAAAAAACAGCATGATTTTATTATTCACACATGCCGAATTTATAATCAATAGATCAGTAATGCCCAACCTCTTCTCTTACGAGCTAATACGTCACATTGTCGCTTTACCCCTCCTACGTTTGTCCATTACAATGAATAATCGCATTTCCCCTTCACTCACTCACTCACTCACTCACTCACTCACTCAGTGACGGCTTATCGCAAGCCATGTTTCAAGGTAATCAAGCATAGCGTATTCCTGGAGTAAGTGAGTTGGTGAGGGAGTGAGTGAGTTAGTAAGTGAGGGATTGAGTGAATGGGGAAATGTGATCAAACACTGGCATGGACAAAACGAAGAAGGTGGGGTAAAGCAATAATGTGACGCAATAACTCATAAGAGAAGAGGTTGGGCAACGCTGCTATAGATCAAACAACTAAGCCGGCTGTCATTTGTGTCGTTTCAGCCACTAGAGACCAGTAGTGGTTATGACTACGGTATTTGTGGTCAACACTTTTATCAAATCTAAAATGCGGTAACTCCGCCTTGTCCATATAAAAGTTTTAAAATCTTAAAAATCAAATATATTTCGACCAACTTGTGGTCAAATTTAAAAAGTTAAAATCATGGCCACATCAAATAATCCTAGAAAAAGAAGTTAAAAAGATGATAGTTAAGCAGTTCTGTCTAAGTATGATCACGTTATGATGTAAGCCTAGGCCTATGTTACTTACGTTGTGCTGTATGTAGCTGTGTTGGCCAGCTGAACTGAAGCTTCACTAGATGAGCACAGAGTAGACATACAACTACAAATACTTAATTTTGCAGAACGTTAGACAACGTATGAACTTTTATGCCCAAATACATACTGTTTTCATATTATATTTAAGCTTTTAACGCTTTTATATGAGAACATTCAACTCGTGTTTACTAGCGCCATGCTACTGCGCTAAAATATAGAAGGTTCTATCTACGTTGAGGTCATTGGGATTTTTAATTGGCCCAGGAGTCAACTGGAGCGGAGGCAACAGGAACAACGCTTGGAGGTTGGAGCGGATCACCTTCATCTCGACTGTCTTAAAGTCTGGAACTTCAAACTCTAAAAGGCATAACGCCCGCCATGGCCGTCCTAATACTGAGTCATTTAATTTAGCCTACTTACGTGCAAAGTGAATCTTGTCGGAGAATTATTTGTATTATAGTGTCTATCGTGTTCATTTTAGTATTTCGTGAACATGCCGAAAAATTCCTAAGTGCTTTCATGATGTAGACATATAATTAGCAAATTATATGGCTTTCACAAGTAGGGAGTTTAGGCATTTCATAGTCTCGATTATGTAATACACTATACCGCTGGAATAAAGTGTAACATGGAAAAATCAATCCAACTTACATCAAGTAGCAAAAAATTTTGTTACAAAAAAGATAAACGATTAAATCGATTTAAATGAAATCCGTGGAACATTCAATAGCTGTCCCGTGCCAGGAATTGTGTGGTGGAGGCGAGCAGTAATAGTAGTTGTAGTAGTAGTTGTTTTTGTAGTTGTAGCAATACTAGTAGCATTGTTGTTGTAGTTGCAGTAGCAGTAGTAGTTGTAGTTATAGTACTAGTAGTTGTTGTAATTGTAGTAGTAGTGGTGATTAGTAGTGGTAGTACTTTCCAATACTTATATTAAGCGTGCAAAACATTTAGCGTACTAACCTCTTCCTCGACTTGTAAACCTTACAGCTTCAGCCTACCACAAAGTGTAGCTTAAACGTTATCCGACGTAATTTACGGTCTAATGAAAGTAAATCTCGGCTATCTGGCCTTGATTAAGGATCAGTAGAGAAGAATTCAGAGTGACAGGGGTAAGTATGATGGACTGCGAAGAAGAAAGAAGGTGACTTGCAAACGACGTGTAACTCTGCAGGACAAGAAAGTGCGAATTGATGTACTGTAACCATGCACGCTTCTAATAAAAGTCACACGCAAAGAATGTCACAGTGGAACAAATGTAATTTTACAGAAGAGGGCACCAAGTTGCTTTTCACAGAAATACGTGAAAAATCTGTGTCATAAAAAGAAATAACTGAAAGCGATAAATAATGAACAACTGTTTTAAACATAGGCTACTTATTTGAATTTGAGTGGCAGTACATTAAAATGGGGTTTATATACTGCTATAGGTAATCTTTTTTCTTTTTTTATTGGCTTATGGGAAAGAACATTTCTTTTTGAACACGTCTTTGAAGCTTTATATGAAAATTACCTCTTTTCGTGGAGCTACAAGCATTTATCTCAAATAGTGTATGGTCATTTTAACGTACTATCTACTTTTTTCTTTTTAATTCGATTTTACCTTTTTTTTTTTTTTTTTTTTTTTTTTTTTTGCAACACTAATTTCTCTAAAACTATTGGTTCAATTTTCATGAAATTTTGCAGTCAACTTCGTTAAACATGCTTTCGAAGCTGAACATGAAAAAACGATTGCATTGTGAAATGGGCATTTTTTTATTTTTTATTTTTTGGTAAATGTAAGTTAAAAAATTGTAAATGTTATCTGAATCCACTTACAAAGTCTAAGTGTGGTTTAATTTCTATCCTAAAGTCTCAGATACTAGGGTAAAAAAATTGAAGCTTACAAGGTTAATAGCTTTTAACAAATCATTTTGTGATCCGAAAGTGAAAAAGTGCTACCCTTACTACAAGGTTTAATACAACACAGATTTAAATGTTTTATAAATCGCATTAAAGAGCATAATTTAAACTATTACTGCACAGAAATCCATGTAAACATATTGCATAACATGGGTAGAATGTATTACTGATTAAGGAAATGCTATCTTACATGTACGATAGCGGTGTATCATCCCCCTTAATTTGAATCGGTCATTTGGAAAGGGACACAAGTTCACTTCTCTTTCAAAACTTTGTATTTATTATGTATGTTTAGTTTAAATGCAGACACGCTGATTCACGCGAAAAAGACACTTAGTTATGTGTTGGCTGAGGATATTTGTTCATTCTTTTCGAGGTCACATATTCCATAGAATGTCCCTATTCAACAACATTCTTTAATGCATAAAACAGTCAACGACTACAATAATATATTCACTAGACTAGTTAGACTAGACTAGACTAGACTAGACTAGACTAGACTAGACTAGACTAGTTATGAGGTTACAGTTTAAAATTAGAGATCTAATTTCTAAGCAAATGGATATTCTTTCCACACTCCTAAACAAAAGCACAAACATTAAATTTCATAAGACACTTCTTGAGAAGCAATTTTAACTTTATTTGTCAATGCTTATTTTGATTATTCTGGGAGAAAACTATTTTGCTTGTTTATTTTAAGACTTCTAATTAAATTAGCATATTTTAGTAAAAACTGACACATTAAAAGTGTTACTTTTGTCGATTAATAGAATTACTGAAACTCTGGGTTATAAAACGCTGTCAGATTTCTAAACAACTTTCCGGTAGCCTAAAGATATAAATATTGAAGAGAAGTTCATCGAAGAAGAAATGTGTTATTTCTCACATGCGCCTGGAACGTTCTGCGACGTTCAAACAACACAATCACTTTACAAATCGTTCTTCACTGACAGACGTAGGAGCTTCACACAAGAAAATTTGGGGATGACCTTCCTTACATACCGTAACAGCCGCGAATTTAAGATTTCTACGAAACTAATAATTTATTTAATTTTTGTGTAACTTTTTTCTGCATATTTTTATTTCTTATATTTTTCGTACTTATTTGCTTGCTACAGTTATATTGCGCTTATAAAGCTGGGCTCTAGTAACAATCTTAAAGAGATAATATATGGTGCAGTGTAAAAAACATATTGCAGAATTTATTTTCTTATCCAGAAAAATCAGTCTATGGGCACTGTTTGAAATTTTTAGTGATTCTCTACTTTACAAATGCTACAGTTTAACTTTAGGTTTATAAGTTATAATGTCAATATTACTAAAAACAAGATGAAAACAAGGATGAAAAAGTTTCAAGAAAATCCAATTCAGAAGGACAAGGGCATATCTCAGAAAACAAATTTGATTGATTTAGCCTAGAGAGATGGAATGTGAAATCAGCATTAGCCCATCAGTACTCATTACTTTCTACATGCAATGACAAAATGCAGTTTTGATAGTTCCGTTCAATTACTGGTCATTTAGTTCCCAAGTCTTCAGTAATTCTTTTTTCCAAATGAGGGATTCAATTGTAATTTGCATTTTTTTAAATTGTATAGGAGGAATTATAATCTAATAATTAAAGCAGCAATATGTTTTGTTTAAGCATCGACGGCGAGGTAGCAAAATCGATATCCAGAAATCACTAATATTTTCTAGATGGGTATTTGATTCACTAACGAATTCTTAATATCTCATCCTCGTATTGGATGAAATAAGGAGGTGGGAAAAATGTCTGTCCCAATATTAAATGAGAGAGATAAGTAGCCTTTTATAAGTCTGTGGTCGATTGAGTAATAGCGGGTTGCCACTAAGTGTTTCTTATCATTAAAGGCAGCTCTGTGGATTTCTACTCTTCTATTTTGTTATGTGTCAATGCGGGAAGATCTAAAGCTTAAGAAATAGTGCAACTTTAATAATAGGCTTGCAGTCTTATGTCACTGAGGAGATTTATATTATACTCTATAGAGGAAAATTTGACCCAGGTTTGATTCTTGCCCAAGTCAAATTTTAGTGCAACGTTATTGTAAATTTACGAGTATCCCTTGTTTTGTTACAATTCCGCATAATCCATTTATCTTATAATTAAGTATCCCTTAACTGTGAAATAAAACTGGTATTTTTAATTATATTGGAGTCAAGAGATTCACAAGATATGCGTTTTATTGGGAACAGTTTTCAAATACCATTAATATCATCCTAATTTAAAACGAAAAACAGCATGAAGTTCCAAGGGTAATTTTCTTGGCTCTAACCAAACGAATTACCTGTTACAGAATGAAAGAGAAAATAAATGTTAAAGTGAAATGTGCAGAAAGTTGTCATAAAGTGTTCAAAACTTTACCAAGCAATGGCTTTTTTCATTGTTTCTTATATTCAAAATATCCCATCGTTGTCAATGAAGATTAAGAATCGTTGAAAAATATTTTATCATTCTAGAAAGGAATTTCGTTCACAGGTATATATCGTGGCATTAGATGAAAAATTCGTAAGTGCATTTTTTGTTGGAAAAATTAATTAGTGTTACTTTGATACAGTGAAAGAAAGTATTTTTGTTTGGAAAACGTTTGTAAGTGCTAAATGATGTCAGTACAGAAGTCCTGGTGACCTAGAAAGGTGATAAGTAGATTTAGCTCCATTTCACGACAGAAAAAAGTTTGTGAAGTCACTTAACAATTTGTTCCTATTTGTAAGTTACCAACTGTAAATAACCTTTTATTGAACCTTTTTGATCATATGCCCTTGCGTTATCATCTTATCGCGCCAGTGTGTAATTTTTTGTTTCCTTCCCCAGCATTACCTCGTATCTCTGTTGTGAAATTGCATGTTAGTACTAGTAATTATCGGAAAAGTAATATGGAACATCACTGTGGGCGGAAAATAAAATAAATCCTCCATAAAATAGTAACGACTCTCTGAAAACGACAGAGCTGTACTGTGAGAAGTTCACTCGAAAGAAAAGAGGAGAGTCTTTATACATTTCACCGAAAAATCAACTAGTTATTGCTACTAAACTAAATAGGCCTACATTTTAGGAGGAATACAATTTTTCAATACAGGCATATCGTCTCGGCTTAGGAACTAATCTAGTGTGGACTATTCTATTAGCACCCTGACTCGAACTATCAGTTTTATGGCAAATTAATTCCTTTATTTAACATCTGAACATCGGAATGGGCAATGTGGAAATTCCTGAGGTTATTCTGCTCTCTCCACAATTTCAATGGCGACAGTTTTTTTCTTTCTTTCTTTCTTTCTTTCTTCACATCCTCGAATGATAATATTTCACCCAGATACAAAAAGTATTGTGATACGGTTTCTTGTTAACTAGCTATGGTGTTCACTAAGACGAGAGACACAGATGGACACACACACATGCATACACAACACGTATCTGACAATTTAATGCTTGGTTCTTAGGAGACCTCAGAACGCTGTTTTAATAGATTTTTAGGGTCGAAAACAAATCTTCCCCTACCTGTAGAAATGTACTGCACGGACAGAGAAAATAAATAGTACCTTGTGAAACAAGCCTATAATGGCATTTAATAAGATACTGGTATGTTTATGAAACGAGCATACGAGATCTTAATTACCATTATATGTACGTAGCATACGACTGTTTTTATTCGACCAAAATTTTTTATAATTTATAATTAATTTTAATATTTTATAATTAATTACAAATAATAATGACAACAATAATAATAATAATTATTATTATTATTATTATTAATCTATATTATATTATTATACAAATACAAATATTATACAAATACAAAAATACAAATACAATATTATACAAGTGATAAACACCCGAAAGAGCAGAATGCTCGGGCTCGGGTGCAGTTCAGTTTTAAAACCTACAGCAATATCATACACACACACACACACACACACACATACACATGCAAACATTGTAAAACAATACTAACATAAATCACAAGAGAACATAAAACTTAAAATGTCATTACTGTTAACATTTACTTAACAAAATACATCAATAAAATAAGAAGAACTATTTTAGAAAAACTATTTTATAATATATCTTATTTTATTCTTAAAACTATTCACATTCATGTTATTAATATCTGGAATCTTTCTTAATACATTATTGAATTGTAATTTACTCCTTACCTAACACCGAAAGTCCACATCCGTTAACTTATGAGTTAGTTAACCACTAAAATTGTGTGTTAGTGATTTTGGGGTAGAATCTGAGGCAGGTACCCTATTTTAAAAGATTTTTTTATCATCCAAAACGATTATGTAAAACAATTTCTAAAAATAAGTTTTTCTTAGAAGAAATTTTAAAAATATGTCACTTTAACAATGATTTCCTTTATTTACGTAGAAAATAGACTGCCGTATAACTCAACAGTTTCTGACACTATGACTTTTAAAAGAAGAATAAAGTTTATCTACACAACATGTGTTTTTTATTGAAACACTGCAGTCTGATTTTGTGGTTTCACTTACATATGGTTTATTATTACAAATAAATCTAAACTGACTTCATACGGGCCTAATGGCTGCATAAGATTACTAGATTTGTCTTTCTTCTTATGGCCACAGGATTAGGAAGGCAAGAAAAACAGTTAGATAAAGAAATAAGGATTTAAAATTTATGATACAGGAGTCTTGGAGAAAAGTGGTGGTGAAAGTATTTCTCATTTGAAAAGTAGATGACCATGAACTAGACATATCTGTTAGCGTTATCATCTAGATGAGACCATTAATTACAGGCATCATTATCGTGCATGCATACCTGAAATAAAACCCATTGAGCAAGAGTTTTATCTCTTCATTAATTTCACTATCACTCTGCTATGTGATACCAGACATGAATGTGGTGTAACGCCAGAGTTAATATTGTGTTGGTGCAAGAAACGGATTAAGTGCTTGCATAAATATTTCAGAGGGATTTTAAAAGCGGATACGCTGAAAATACGGTATGCTTGTATTGACTTGTGCATAATACCTGGTAATGATGTATAATAATTAATAACTACTGGAAGATAATTTCAATACAATTTTTAAATTTGTCATATTTGCCGCAAAATTATGTAATCGTAATTTTATTACAGAAAAATGATGAATCAATAACTGAAAAAGTAATATCTGATAATGTTGCAAATTGTAAATTAATTTTTTTAATATTCTATAAGTTGTACAAATATTTAGAAAGTTATGTTATTTGAAAAAAATATATATTATTGCTGCAAAGTTCAAAGTTATAAATTTAAAATCTGAACTTCCATTCCACATTTTCAATAAACTATTTATATAAAATATAAAAAAAAAACTAGAATTAATGTAAAATTTGAAACACATATTGACCAACCTCAAAAGGTGCACTTACAGAAACAGTCAATATGCGAAGTCCTTTAATAAAAACAAATACAATGTAGAAAACATTGAAATTTGAAGTGTTGTGGTAGGTGCAAGAAGCACTATGCCAGTATGTCAGTTCCGCAACAACTTACAATCTTCACGCTTTAAAATTTTAATTTAGAATACTAAATTACCACAAAACCATTATTATGTTATACAAAATTAATGCTGTTGGTACTAGACTTTCTTGATAAAATAATAGGCCTACATGTTTTTCAAACGCTCCCAAGAATTTAACTAACAGGACAATATGCTATACATCCGCTTGAATGTATAAAACACTATGAATTTAGAGTGCTCATAAGCATACACGGAAGACAGAAAACGAAATTTTAATTTTTGAAATAAATATTTTCATTACTGACTGCTTTCCAGTCTAATCTTACTGAAGAAATTTGTAATTGTCCTAGACGAAATCGAACAACCTGAATTTCATCTAATATGCTGATGCTGAGACCACTTTACCAGGATTTAAGATAATTACCATGCTTATCCACGGTTTTATAGAATTAATTAAAAATAGTTATTTGGTATAGAATAAAAACTATGCATATTATTGCTGATAAAAAATAATAGGATTGGATAAAACTGTGGAAGTCTTAGCATTTTTAAATCAAGGAAACGTGTTACAAATTGCAACGGAGAGCAAATGAAATATTTCCGTGCACATAAGAAAGTGTTAATAAATAATAAATAAATAATACATTGTATTACTACAAATTACAATTTGAAATTTCTACAATCGTGAATTTCAACGCCATCCGAAAAAGTAAAGCTTGTACTCAGGGGCGGTTCAGTTCAATGCAATGAGATACTTTACATTAATATAAATATTTACAGCAATACCATAAAAAACAATCAATTTCAAACATAGAAGAGTATGGGGAAATGCTATTTACAGTAAGAACACAACATGTTATAATTACAACAATGGAAATGTGCAAGTTAATAATACAATAATAATAATATATGTAATTTTAAGTTAAATTAATTTTAAGGTAAGGTAATAATTATTATATTTAATTGATGTTTTCAAACTTTAAAAATTATGCAATTATTCAAACTTAAAAGGGTCCGGAAACATTTTAGACATAATCTAGAATAAAGTTTACACTTTAACAGATTTTTTAAAATTTACTTTCAATAGCCAAATATTCAACTATCTCTCCCGTAATAGAATAACATAGTCCAAGAGAAGTTCAAACCTATCATACCAAACATTCAGGATATGAAAAATACGTTTGCTATCATTGCAAGAAAAACATTCCTCAAATTAATTTCACAAACACTGAATAAAAGCATTTAGTACCTATTTTGTAAATTGTGTCCCGCTGGAATTCGGAGTCAATTAGTTAAAATGCAGGGTTAAAATATAAAACCTTATATGCATCTTCGTAGAAATACTCGTATTTACAATTAAATAAGTATATTACTAAGATTAGGCCTACTAAGGTGTATATTAGACATGCATTAAGTTGTTAAACATCACAGATGAAAAAATCTACGATACCTTAATTTGATATGAAATTTCCTTACAAAGTTATCCATATAAAAGCATAACATTTATTTTATTGTATTTTAACAGAAATGACGCCTTCAAAAAAGTGTTGCAACTCAAAGCACTTCCAAGAGATTTTTACATCTACAGTAAATGCTGAAAATGCTCAACCTTTACCTGAAGGAGATTTAGCATCCCATGTTCTTTGTCGTTCGTTGAGCAATTTGTTGTAACAGCACCGATGATCTTAAAGTTTTACATTATGACCCCACATGAAGAGCTGTGCCACCTGATTCTAATTAAAGAAATTCCCAAGAATCCCACGTAATTTGAAAGTAAAATTGGACATTGCAGATGCGTTTCCAACAAGCACATGAATAAACTTGTTTTATATGGATATTCAGTCTAGTTTTAGCAAACTGTTCTGATAGGGTTGTGAACAAAGATAAACTACGAGTATTTAGTGTAGGCCTACGATTATTCCTATATTACCTGATCATGGTTAATTTCTTAAGACAGGAGCCTATTAAAAACAAACCCGTTTCACAGAAGCTGAAACAACCTAATTTGGATTTAAAAAAAAAGATTGGATTCAGCCTACTTTTACTGCTTCATTTCACCGTCAGGACTTCAGTACGCCGATACACAAATAAAATAAAAAGTTTTAGAAACCATAGGCTATGTAGCAACCTTGCAGAAAATGTGGAAAGTTTCGTTAAAAGTTTCTAAAAACTTGTGATTTACATACATACTATAAAAAATATATTTAATTCAGTTTCCGAATATAAAAGTTATATGCAGTTATAATAGTGGTATTTCATCAATCCTATACGTGGAATGACTAATATAAGATAGAATCATTCTCCTCCACGCTCCATACACAATGCAGCACTTCTATCCTGTTAGATGATTGAATCAATCAAATTAGGACTATGAAAATGTTTAATTCTGTCTTAAAATATAATATCGCCTGCATAAATGGCAAATACACAACAAAGCATCCTGCAATATCTTGGATAAACCCGTGCGAATAAAATTGACACGATAAACCCTTCCGACTCCCTTAAGAAGTCAGCAGATATTATTAGCATGCTTGTAATTGTATACTGAATTGAATTTTAAGAGCAGAGAATTTTTAATGAAATGAAACTTTTTCTATACACTCAATATTTTAAAATGATTCATGTGATTTCAAAGCCGTAAGTGGTTTTCTAATTTAAAAAGGGGCTAAGGATATATTCTGCTTAAAACGCTCAAAACATTGAAGCGGGAAAAGTTAGTATAGGGATCAAACATGATTCATCTTTCTCTATGGTTTTGATTCTTACCCTGTGTACAGAAAGATTTCTCGTTCTATAATCCAGTTAGGATGCCAAAAACGTATCTTTTTCCTACTTTTCCCATACTTAACTTTATACCCTCATGGGCAATTAGAGTTATGTTTAAAAATAATCTACCACTAAGGTAATTGTTTTAGTGTCTAATGGAAACGGTGAGAGCATTAGCAATATCTGGAAAATCTAACAATATATGTGTGTGTGTGTATATATATATATATATTTATTTATTTATTTATTTCTTCTTCCCAGCGTGATTTTGTTTCTCTTCCTGGGACAGATACCTCTGTCTTGAGAGGGTGTCTGAAAATGGTCAAACAACAATAACAGGGACTTAGCAATTGACTTAATGGTAATACTATTTTTTAGGTTCAAGCCGGTATTAACAAACCAAAAATACATCATTGCATAAAGGAGTTGCTCAAGGGTCATCATTATCGCCAGGACTTTTTAACAAATGCAATCCAAATGTCATGTAACGGCAATGCAGTACTGTCTGTTCCTAGACGATTACATCTTGTGTTGTCATCAGGGCCAGGGGTGTGAAGAGCCGCAAACTCATGGGCATGTTCTGGGATTTTGTCCAGAAGGGAAACTGTTAAGAAATACACGACACCACAAGATCAGGTCCTACATTACAACTGCACTCAGAAAAGCTAAATGGGAAGTGCACTGTGTTTCGGAATCTGGTGCCAACAGAAGGGCAAATATTGTAGCCATCAAGAGAGAAGAAGGGAAAGCGATAACCTTAGATCCTACTGTCAGATCGAACAGAATGACCCTGTGTGTATGCGAAGAAAAGAAGTCCATATACCGAAAATGCATTCCTCACCTCAGTGAAAGTTAAAATGTACCCATTTCAGCATGGGAGGTAAAAGGAATTCTTATTGGAGCTCGAGACACAGCATTTGCATGGGCACAGAAGACCGTTGTTTAAAAATATTAAGAGACTCTCTTTTCATTTTGCACAGTCATATTTGTAATGTGAATTAGTTTGCATTTGTTTGCTTAATTGCTGATATGTTTTCTTTTAAAATGGATTATTAAGAGCCAGTATGGTACTTTATGAGATTGTGTGGGGATAGGAAAATGTCTGCCCGTCCGTCCGCCCGTCCCACGCGCGATAACTCAAATACGCTTTATCGGATTTTCGTAAAACTTGGTATACTCATTTATAACGTACATGGGAAGAAGCCTATTGGTATTGAACCAAATCGTTTGACCGCTACCGAAGTAATGCCCAATTTAGCGCCTACTTTATGGTAATATAGGCCTATTAGAAAGAATTTATGAAATGCAAATCAGTTATGACAACATATTGTTTTACTGTGATCATATACGGCTTTGGAAATTGCAATACAGTTAGCTATGACAAATAATACTATTCCTTTACAATGCTTATCAAATTAGATCGTTAAACTGAGCGAGGTGGAAGAGATGGTAACGTCTTGGACTCACATTCTGGAGGTCCCTGGTTCAAATCCCGAAACCGGTCAATTGGACATTTTTGGTTGTTGATATTTTTATGTGAGTGTTCGATTGTCAAGATCTCAGAAATCTGTATAGTTCAGCTGATGCTGGACGATTTTAATCTGATTTTAAAAAACAAACAAAAGCAAAAAACTAGACCATGTTCTTCCGTAACCCCTGCTTAATGAATTAATCTGGAGCTTAACTTGGAAATAATTTTTTGAAACTGATAGCTTATTCCGCATATCATAATTGCAATTATAACTGATTAAACAAAAGCATAAACACTTTGTTACATCAGTTTACCTGGTTTTTATTTTTAAACGTAAAGAGTTATGTAATTTATTTTTGAACCTTCAGTGTCTCCCACAATGCTGGGCAGATGTTCCTTTTCAGAAAATATATATGAAAAAATCTTACAATTTTTAATATTCATTCTCATAAAGTTCATTTCTTTATAACTACATATGTAATCAGTAAAAATATAAAAATAATGCAAATATTGAGTAATTAATTAATTATCGAAGACTAAAAAATGCCCTAAGGGATCCCTTTAGTATTTGCATACTCTTGAACCTTAGCCCCTTCGCTTTAGAGTACTCTATGAATCCGTACTTGAATCTCACGAATACTGTCTTCCTTTGCGCAATTTATTTCTTAATACAAAATGGAATTAAAAGAATCAGTACCTTTAATACTTCTAGCATGTGAGTTACGGTAATGCATATTAGTCCACAAAGGATCTTACGAAATACGCTAAAAATCTATCTTTCAGAAGTAACTTGAGAGCAGCAAAAGTGACCAGCCTTATTCAGTTCACGTACTCCAAGTTTTAACGTCACTAGAGTTAAGATCCTTAGTAGTTCGTTTAAGGCTAGCTTGACAAGGACAAACTCTACATCTAACAACTTCGAAGGCGACTGAGATTAGTGAATTCGACAAATAAATAACAGCACTACAAAAGGAACTCTTGCCTTATTAAGACTACATTTCTTGGTGAAGAGTAGTTCATAAGAATGAAAATGCAATGGCTATAACAGCGTCATACCTTGACAAAACGCAATTATTGTTTAAAATATGCACAGCACTTAATACGTTAGCCTATAAAGGTGAATTTGGTTTTGTTATTTGCCTCTTTAAAAGTTTTCCAATTCTATGCACATTAAATCCAAAAACTAATTCAGATACACCTTCAGCAAAATGAAAAGAGTCTGATTCGTTTCCGCCAAACAAGAAACAAACCAAACCATTACCAACGGTATCTTCTTGAATACACACAAAGAGTGAGGACTTGTTCGCTTTCATCAATCACAGTGCTCTATTTCGATAAGATATACCACACACGTTATCAATGAACTGTTAGGTATTCTATTTTTTCTGGTTGCAAGGGTAATAGTGAATTTGCAGCAATAAACGATAAGACATTGAACCTTTCTCAACAATAAAACGGAAAATACATGTATGGTATTTTCAGAATCGATTACAGATAACGTAAGTTGACTTGAGGCTTTTTTGGCGTCGGGATTCCAATCTAATCAAATAAGCTAAATTATCGTGTTAACGTTTTTCAAGTTACGAAATTAATAAATTTTGATTTTTTCTTTCTTAAAAAAAATTCTTTTCCGATAACGAAAACAACATCAGAGATTGGAATTCATGGCTCATAAATTAACTTAGGATATTTATCTTTTGCTCTTTAAGTAGAAACTGTTTTGGAATACATTTCATGTGATTAATGCAAAACTTTTAAATCGACAAAGCTGACACATTCGTTTAACTCAACGACGTAAGATTCTGTTTTTGAATTTCGCAACACTGCATAACATTTGCGATTGCAATTAATTTCATCTCTTTGCCATGAAAAAAGCTATTGTTTTACTACTGAAACTGGAACTGTTTTTTTTCCAATGCTTTCCAAACATAAATTTTACAAGGAAGGAAAGTTGAAGGAAGTATAGTCCAAGACTGCCGCCACTAGAAAGTTATTTGGGGATAGTTACGGTAGGTAGAGGAGACATATTCTTCCTATCTACAACACTGGCAACGAGCCGTGAAGTAGGCCTACATATTTTTCGGCCAATTTCTTGGCTTACTTGATCTTTGATATGGATATTTAGTAAGTGTTATGGAGTCCGGGTTCAAGGAAAAGGAGCGCGATTAGTATTTGTTTCAAAAATATGGGATGATAGATTCGTATAACTTACGGTTTTCTTTTCTCCCGGTCAATATCAGAGCTTTTAAACTTGATCGATTACTACCAGAGTTCTTCTGTTGATGACTACGACATCACTTCAAGTGCCACTGTCATTTTCGGCCACAAAATGAATCACTTCATACACCTCTAAATTCTCTTAACTTTAAAGTTTGTGCTAGTAGCTTGAGGCATTTGATCTTAACATATCTCTCCTTGACGGGAGCTCCCTCTCTTGCGCGTGTGGTAAAATTTTATGCTGACTACATTGTTAAGGTTTATAGGCCTACTCAAACGCATGTTCTATTTAGCGTACTTTGTATTTTATTCCCAAAATAGTCGTTGAAAACGCAACTCCTGCCTTTTATTTTCCCTAGTAAATGCTTCTGCCTCCGTTGAATATCTAAATTTATAATTTCAAAAGTTACATCACATCTGATACTCTACAAGCTACACTTAAGCTATTAAAATAAACGTAATGCTTACCTTATATTCTTAGGATATTACATAACAGTGTTTACCTGAAAAACAAGAATTCATATATTAGCAAGTAAATTGTATTATTAAAACTATCAATAATAATAATAATAATAAAATCAGGTAAACTGATGTAACAAAGTGCCAGTATGTTTTTGTTTAATCAGTTATCATTGCAATTATGATATCCACAATATGTTTTTTTTTAATTGATTTCCAAGTTAAGCTCCAGATTTATTCATTAAGCAGGGCTTACGGAAGAACAAAGGTCTAGTTTTTTTTAAAAATCAGATTAAAATCGTCCAGCATAGCTGTATTGTACAGATTTGTGATATCTTGACAATCGCACACTCACATAAAAATAAATAAAAAATAAAAAAGTCAAATTTGTCGGCTCGGGATTTGAACCATTGAATTGCAGAATGTGAGTCCAAGACGTTACCATCTTGTCCACCAGGGTCAGATTAACATTCTAGTTGGATAAGCGTATGTAAAGCAATAATGTTATTTGTCATAGCCAACTGCATTTTAATCTCCAAATCCTTATAAGATCACAGTAAAACAATTGACTATGTTGTCATGATAACTGATTTGACTTTCATAAATTCTTTCGAATACGTATATTTACATAAAACAGGTACTAAATTGGGAATTACTCCGAAACCGTTCAACCGATTTTATCCAATAACAATAGACATGTTCCCATGGACATTATAAATGTGTACACCAAGTTTCATGAAAATCCGGTAAAGCATGTTTGAGTTACCGCGTCTTTAAAATAGACACTAAATTGGGTTTTACTCGGGTACCTATCTACCGATTTGGTCAAATATCAGTAGACATCTTCTCATGTACATTATAAATGGTTATACAAAGTTTCATGAAAATCCAATAAAGCATATTTGAGTTGTCGCGACTTCTTATATATTAACAAAAAGGCACTAAATTGGGCATAATTCCGCTACCGGCCTACCGATTTGGTCGAATATGAATAGAAGTCTTTCCATGGACATTATAAATGGGTATACCAAGTTTCATAAAAATCCGATAAAGCGTATTTGAGTTATTGCGCCTTTAAAATAGACACTAAGTTGGGTTTTACTCCGGTACCGGTCAACATATATGTTCAAATTCAATAGGATACTTCTCTTGTACGTCATAAATGCGTACACGAAGTTTCATGAAAATCCGATACAGCGTATTTCAGTTATGGTGCCTTTCTAATAAAATACTATGAAAATAGGCAGTAAATTGGGCATTACTCCGGTACCGGTGAACCGATTTGGTTCAATAACAATAGGGTTCTTCCCATCGACATTATGAATGTTTATACCAAGTTTCATGAAAATCCGAAAAAGCGTACTTGAGTTATGGTGCGTACAGACGCACTGACAGACGGACAGACGGACAGACAGACAGACAGACAGACGGACAGTGGCAGAGAAGTGCAATGGATTTAAGCCCCAAATATAAAGTTTCAACTTTTATTAGAATATTCAATGACAACATGAGCCAATATAAATCTACAAGATAGAGCTTCACCAATTATAGAACAACTAATCTATTTTCATGATCATGCCCTAATAATTATTATCATAATTTTAGCAATTGTATCCTACATAATAATTATACTTTTTCTCGTCCCCCACACAATCTCATAAAGTACCATACTGGCACTTAATAATAACAACAACAAATGGGATGATCAACCAATTTATAACATTATTATTTATTCAATTCACGGAAGGAAGATCGAGAAGGCGGTGATTTTGCTAGCTTGTGAATGTTGTATTAGCGCCTACACATTTAACAAGTTTAACCAGTTTAATTGTATTAAAAGTTGAATATAGTGCTACTTTCAGTTAATTATATATTAAAGGACACAAGCAAGTAATAATTAGCATTTGTGCTAGGACTGAAAAATGAAAAATCCACCAGACAAGTCAGATCAAGAGGTGAACCTAAATCAAGTGCAAAAGAGACAGAAACTGGAATGTGAATCTCCATTTCTTTCACCAAATTCATTTTCTGCTCTGCAGGATATAGAAGATATGAACACTGAAGTGAGTAACAGTAATTCACAGTCAATTTCTGGAAGGAAAGACATTCCTCCCCCTATATTTATTACTAATATAGTTAATATGAATGCTCTTTTAGCTGCCATCAATAAGCTGAATCCAGGAAATTACAAACATATCACCATCAACAATGAGAAAGTGAAATTTAATTTTGAAACAGTCGAAGGCTACAGACTAGCTATCAAATATTTACAAGAAAACAATGCTCAGTTTCATACATATCAAATGAAAACAGAAAAATGTTTTCGTGTAGTTACTACCCGCGCGCGATTTCTTGAGCGCTCGGCTCCCTAGTCCTCATTCGGTAGGTTTCGTTCAACTTCGTAGGTTAAGCTGACAACATTGAAACACGAAGTACGCTATACACCCTGACATCTAGTGGCTTCAATAATCAGCTTTCATTCTGTCTCAGGATTCTTATTTATTTATTGACATTATCTTTTCTGACGCATCGAGTAATGGGGAAAAATACAATCTTTCGAACTGCTGATTTCACAAACACTTCGTTGTACATCCAACGCTTTCCTCACCTCTTTAAGAATTCCGTATGTGCTAATTTCTGACGATCCCGTGAACTCTGATGTCAATTTCATGAACTGAAAGTTGAGCGAACTTTTCGCAATTTGTATTAAATACGTTTAAAATTAGGTCTATAGCTTTCTCCACTTTTAGATGCCTTACCTCTCTTACGTTTTAAAACACGAAATGGTAAAGCATGTTCTGCTAAGACTCTTCTTTATGCTTAAAATTAGTCATCCAGTGTAAAAATATTGAGCCTATATTATGCATAATATTCTTATTTGATGACTTATTTGATAACCAAAGGCTTATGACGTGTAATTAATTGTTACGCAATACCGTCACCACGTTATATTATTGGACTGCATTAAAATCGTTGTATATTAAAGTCACTACATAAAATATCATACGCGCGATTCTGCTGAAACGTTATTTCTTTGGTTGACAACACTACAGAAAGACTGGCGGAATAGCTTTGTTTTGTTCCCCCCGACCCTCACTTCCCCGTAAGTCCAGCGCTCAAGAAGTGGCGCGCGGATAGACTAAGAGGACTTCATCATTCTTGTGATACTAAACTAATGATGGAGGAAATTGCGGAAATGGGATATGAACCAAAACAAATGATTCCTGTATTTCATCCTATCTCAAAAACACCATTGCCTTTATTCTTCTTGGATTTAAAACCAAGTACAAATAATGATAATATTTATAAGTTGAACCGGCTTTATGGTGCTGTCATCAAGGTAGAACCTCCTAAACCAAAAGAAATATTATTCAATGTTTAAGATGTCAAGATTACGGGCACAGCAAAAACTACTGCCATAAAGCACCGCGCTGTGTAAAATGTGACGGTATACATGCAACCACTCAGTGCACAAAAGATAAACATGCTCCCCCAATATGTGTAAATTGTAAAGGTCAGCACACAGCCAATTACAGAGGCTGTCCAGTGCACTTAAGTTTGCAAAAATCATCACAGCCTGTATTAAGAAACAAATCAGAAAGAAACTCAGCTAACCCAGTAGGATCTACTGTAACTTCCCGAACAACATCAGGAGCACTGCCTGCAATACCAAATGCGTCTTCTGCCCCACTTGAAACAAACGGGGAAATAGCAACAACTACAGCTCATGCATCAACTCCTACATTCTGTCATCACAACAGCGAGCGAACTTACGCAGATGCAGTCAATCCTAAAGATAATGCAAATTCAGCATTTAATGACAGTAATCTAATAATCAAGTTAGTCGATAAAATAGATTCCCTACTGTCTCTTTTGCATCCTCTCATTAACACACTGCTTCAAGTTCTTCCAACGTTAATCAACAAAAAATGACTTTACACTTTACAAAAAAACCTGTAAAAATTTGCACATGGAACGCAAGAGGTGTTAACAATAAGTACTTTGAGTTACAGCTCTTTCTTAACACTCATAATATTGACATATTACTCATTACTGAAACTAAACTAGCTCCAAATATTCAATTCTTTATACCTGGATATCAGATTCATAGAGCTGACCACCCTAGTGGTTCACGGAAAGGAGGTTCTGCAATACTTGTTAGGAGGTCACTTAAATATGATGAACTACCTCCAGCTACTGAAAACGAATTTCAGATATCACGAATACAAATGCACTTAAATAATATACTTGTCCAAATCGGATCTTTCTACTCTGCACCAAACAATAGACTAACAGCGACTGATTTCTGGGGTGTTACTCATCTGATGGGAGCGCATTTCTTATTAGGAGGTGATTTCAACAGCAAACATCCTAGATGGGGCTCAAATCTTGCCAATCCAAGAGGACGCCTGCTTCATGACGTTGCATATCAGCTATCCTTAGATTTTATTTATCCAGTAGAACCTACCTATTATCCAGACACAGGCCATGTTCCAGATTTATTGGATTTCTTCATATCTAAGAATGTCACAATCTATTGTTCTGTACCATCAGTAATTCATGATCTTAGTTCGGACCATCTACCAGTAATTCTTAACTTATCATTAAATTGCAGCCAACAAGAACGCCCTACTTTAATAAAATATCCTTTCAACTGGGAATGCTATACAAATACACTTCAAGAAATTACAAATTTAAACATGCCACTAAAAACTTGCAATGATATTGACAATGCCATCAGTACTATAACTAGAAATGTACAGCTTGCAGCCGGTAAAGCCAGTAACCGGAACCAAACAAGTACTCAAACCTTTAATATGAGTAACAAAAATGCACTAATATCACCTCATGTTCGTCAACTTCTTTATGAAAAGAGGGCTTGTCGTAGTTTATGGGAACGCTCTAAATATCCTCCCCATAAGTAAGCTTTTAATAGAGCATCTAGAGAATTGACAAAAGCTTTAAAGGAAGAAAGAGAGGCTGCTCTAAATAGCCAGTTACTTAAATTAAAAACTTCAGACTGTTCTCTATGGCGAAAAACCAAATTTCTGACGAAACAAGTAGAACGAATACCACCCCTAAGTGTTGGTAACACATGGTACACAACACCACAAGAAAAAGTTAACTTATTCTCTAACATTTTACAACAGCAGTTTAAACCAAATCCAAGCTTTGATCCAGAATTTACAGAAAAGGTTACACAAGCAATCTCTATGCCACTGCAGTTGTCACCATTTACGTATCATTTTAAGCCAGCACAAGTCAGAAATGCCATAGACAGAGCTGCAAATAAGTCTCCTGGCTATGACTTGATTGTTCAACCATTACTGAAAGCATTCCCCAGGAAAACTCTTCTATTATTAACTTACATCTATAATGCAATGCTACGTCTTGCTTACTTCCCTCAAAAGTGGAAACATTCTATAATAGTAATGATTCCAAAGCCAGACAAAATTAAAAAAGATCCAAACAACTATCGTCCTATCAGCCTTCTACCAATCTTCTCTAAGATCTTTGAACGTCTTCTCTTACCTCAACTTCTTATTCATCTAGAAAAAACTATACCTGAAACTCAGTTTGGATTTAGATCGCTTCATTCCTGTCCTCAACAACTTCATCGGGTGGTGGATGTCATTCTAGATACCTTTGAAGAAAAGTTTGTCTGTCATGGCTTATTTTTAGACACAGAAAAAGCATTTGACAAGGTCTGGCATGAAGGCCTACTATACAAAATTAAAGACCAGTTACCAGACACCTACTATAGGATTCTGCAGTCTTACCTGACTAGTAGAACATTTTCTGTAAAGTGTGAAAATTCACAATCTCAGTCTATCGAAATAAAATCAGGAGTTCCTCACGGAAGTGTACTCGGACCTTTCTTGTACCTCATGTACACCTCAGATTTTCCAAGAGATGATACATTAACAATAGCTCAATTCGCTGATGATGTTGCAATTCTCAGTAAAGGAACATGCGATTCTTCTGCAAATAAACTGCAACAGTACGCAAATAAAGTCGAAGTATGGAACAATAAATGGAGAGTTAAAATGAATCCAAACAAATCAAAACTAGTGGTGTTCACATATAATTTAAAAATTTATCAGCATACAATCAGACTACATGGCATGGATGTACCTCGGGTCGACTCTGTAAAATATCTAGGACTGATATTAGATAGCAAACTAACTTGGAAATCACATATCAATGGACTGGTTCAGAAAATCAGAAACAGAATTCACCAAATAAAATTCCTGATCCAAGGCTCATCTCCTCTTCCATTGAAGCTCAAGATACTCATCTACACAACTCTCATCAGGCCTATTTGGATGTATGCCTGTGGGATATGGAGCTCTGCTTCAGACACCCAGATAAGAAGAATACAGACACTACAGAATCGTATTCTCAGGATATGTACCGATGCACCATGGTACGTTCGTAACACGACCCTGCATAATGATCTCCAAATTCCCGAAGTCTCAACTGTTCTAACTACCAATTATACCAGGCTTCATAATAGCTTCATACAGCATCCCAATGTTTTGCTGAATCACATACCTTTACAGAACCAAGTGACCCGAAATCAGAGAAGACTAAAACGCAAAAGACATGCTGATTCTCTTCAATAATAATAAAACATGTCATAATTAGCCCACACATAATGCTGCTGAGGACTATCAATGGATAGCAACCTCAATACAAGTTACATGTGCATTTTATGTCTGTTGCTGCCTCAATTGTAATATACTTTTGTATAGTAAAGTTATCGATATTAAAAATAAAAAAAAAAAAAAAAAATCACGGAAACGACTGGCTATCGTTTAGGTTATTGGCCTGGATTAGTATATCCATTACAAGTTGCCCTTCTGAATCAACTGCCAGAAACATTCCTTCGTAATTTAGATAAAATCATTAAAAAGTTATGTGCAGGACTTGATGTTACCAATTATGCCAGTTATCAAAAGAAAAGGACAATGCCCTTACTAAGTTGAATATTCCTCAAGATATATTTTGTCAACCAAAGTCAACAGAAGGAAGCTGAGAAACATACTAAATCAGATCATGTCATTCATGATGCCAACAACCTCATAAAGGGAATATAGTTATTGTTTATGGAGAGTGTCGGAAGATAAATTTCTGGATGATCACAAAAGAAAATATCTCATCTTTACAGAATGTGAATGAGTGACGATGTCTTGTAACGTAGCTGCAACAGGATCTGTTTCAAACAATAACACGACCCCTGCAACAAGTCGGAAACCCTTCATCAAGTGTTGAGGCTTTGCAGGAACAACATGCATCATGATGTAAGATTTGGAATTGTCAATGCACTCCGAAGACGAGGCTGGGTAGTGCACGAAGAGATTCACTGTGTTTCTTCTGAGAACTCTAAGAGAAGGGCTAACATTATCCGCCATATATATAGGGAGGGAGAGAGAGGGAGAGAGGGAGAGAGGGAGAGAGGGAGAGAGGGAGCGAGAGAGAGATTGTGGACTGTTATTAGATCCAACCATTCATTTCGAAAGGGACACTGATCAGGCTTTAGCCTAAGTGTTAATATGGAAAAGGAGGCCTTATTTACCCTTTCCGAGCTGAAAATATGTCCTTCTAGATAAAAGGATTGTTCAAGGCATACTGTTTGGTGCTCGGAGCATGTTGCTGATATTTACTTAAGAAATTTAGATGAATTTCCAAAAACTGTACAGAAAATTCTTAAAGAGTCAACTCACATTCTACAGTATCCACCTGTACTGGCACGAATCCCAGATTATCAATATTACATATTCTGATTTGTCAATATTGAGAAAAAAAGTTTAACTATTTATCTTAAATTCTTGTGGTCACCCTCGATACGGGGCAGATGATTATTAAATCTTTCTTCTTTTTACGGCTGTAGGAATCTATATCCTGGGTACGGAGTTTAGTATGTAACTTTTGAAAATACAAGTGTATGCCAGTATAACTTTATCATTTCACGCCTTACTGGTGTTGAAACATAAACAAAAATAGCATTTAACTTCTAGCATAATTTTCGTCCGAAAATTCCTTTCTGTGTCTCTATAGGTAGACCTATACTCAGTGGAAGGATCTGGGTCAAAATTTTTCGGTCGTCAAAAAAAAAGGTGAAGATTCTTTTTATAAACGTTTAGAGTCCACTGATATCCTCTCATTACTGGTGAAGGTATTTTACCGAAAACTTTCTATATGAAACTGCGTTTAGGATTTCTGGAGAAGTAGGAAGAAAATTCAATTTTGGTCTTACTATCAAAGGAAGATGTTTAAATTGGCCTAAAAGGAAACCCAGGAGGAGTTGAATGTGGCAGAGTGGAAAGCAGGGAATATTAAAAGAAGCTGGGTCCACGTACATTTCCATGGGGTCGTCTGCTAATTAACTTGGGCGTTATTTCTGAACTTCCAACCGTAACGGTTCCTTATTCTCAGGGTAGGAAGGAAGTGTTCAAATCACTGCTTCCTGCACAGTTAAAGCAGACTTAAATACAGTGTTCAAGAATATGACACTTAGCTACATGAAGGTAGCGATAAAGATATTACACTAATAAAGAATTTTTAATAAATCACAGTGGTAGTAACTTTCGTAAATATTTCATACGCCACTCTTTCGTTTGTATCAATGACGTCTAAGAAAGAATCTGAAATCAACCAATCACAGTGCCCTAAATTCGATAACAAAACACTATTCCTGATATCGATGAGCTGTTATCACATCTTCCTTTTTTGCTCAAGAAAGACAATAGCCGTCAGAAACGAAGGATATAAACAACGTGCTTTAGGTCTGATGAAATGTCAAACGAAAATAAATTAAATAGTTCAGCAGGTAGTACTGAAATTACCAAAAAGTATGTGTGGACGAGTTCAAAACCAAAAAGACTTTTGTTCTTATCTACAAAATTATTTACGATACAAAAGTTAAAAGAAAGATTTTATTTTGCGGAACGAGCCGATAAGGGCGAGGGAAACAAACAAGCTAAAATAATTTTACCACGTGTATCATACATTATTTTTTTAAACAGTCGTCAATATTTACAGGCAAATTATAAATCATATTCTTTTTGCGTATTTCGTATACATGATGGTCATTTGTTTCTTCTTAGCATCAGTGATTTGTTATATATGTATATATATATATTTTTTCTTTTAAATTAATTTATTTAAGGTCGGTTTTTAACTGCCAGGGTCACCAGCGACCACAATAATTAATACATTTATATTGAACAAGTGCTACAAGAAGTGATTTGTTATATTGTTCAGGTTTACAACAGCTGACTGTGAGGGAGAATTTTGTGAAGCAAATTCCTTGTTTTCTACAGAATTTTCTATAGGCCTAAGTCATAGCCCTTAGCAACCGTAAACAAAAATGTTGATTCTACAATTAATTACAAGTTGAATGGTAATTCCCTGGGCAGAGGAAGTAGGAATACAATCGATTATACGATTTGTTATATTGCTTGGATTTGCAAAGGCTGTACAACATAATGGAGTGTCATAGTATCATAACACTCAGTGGCATAATGTTCTCCTTTTAACAATATCAACTACCGTTAAAAATGCTTCTTTTACCTTCCACTGTCGACGACGTCTTTCTCTTTTACTCCCACTACTTTACATGAAGACAATGTCATTTTTCGCTATCTTCTCGGAAACGCTTCCAACGATTTTCTTTCAATTTTCTAAACGAGATGCTTATACTAAGAGGTAAAAGCTTTTATTTTGTTTTTTTTTTTCAGAAAAATTATCGTTTGCACAAACTCGGACTTAAGACTTGCGTGGTGAACAATAGTCTACACCTCGGTGGGCTAAAACAACTGAAAATTGCACTGTCGTTAATACAGTCTCTTATTCTGCATCAGACTATGCTGTGCCCGTTCTTAAGGTAAATAAAGTTATGTGAGTGAATAAATCCGTTTTTTTTCTCACTCCGATTACTGAATAATTTTTTTATGTAATTCGACTTGAGTTCAAATTCCGCCAACCAATGAGCAATATGCAATGTGCATGTATAAATGTGATATCAATTCTTATACATAGCAGAATTTTGCATAAATTGATTTAAATTCTGTTCGCCTTCGACCGGCAGGGGACATGAAGTGATAAATAATTGATCCGGCCGAAAATGGCATAGCGGACCTCAGTTTGTGGTCTACACTGTTAAATTGCGTAATTATGTAACCGGAAGATCAGTCTTCTCTCTAAATCATTAAATGCACAATTAACGATAATTATGGCAATTAAAAACACATGTTTTATAATTTAAACAAAATCTATTTTATCATGCTTAGTAACAATATAAAAGCACAAATAAAACAAATTATTATTATTATTATTATTATTATTATTATTACAGTTATTAATACTAAGTTATTATGTATACTTAACTTGAGGACAACTTATTTTCTGCTTAAACAGAATGTACGTAAAAGTCTTCTTAAAAATTGCAATAAAGTAAGTAATAAGGTAAGGATGTATCTCGATTTCTACTTCCGTGCTCATATTAGAACCACTCACGATGAATGCTTCCTTAACCTTATTTTCGCTGATTTTTAACATAGGGTAACTTTTGTTTGCTAATGTGTAAGGCAGTGGTTCTCAAACTTGTTAAAGATCGTACCCCTTAGCCATCACCAAAAGTTTAATATACCCCACGATAATTTTTTTCTAAATGATAGATTGAAAAATAGACTGCACACCAAACTGTTAGTATTTAATTTATAAAGCGCAAACCTTTGAAAACATAGTGTAATTAATAAGATAATGTGCAATACAAATTTAATAACATATCTCAACAAAGCCACCTAAGTGTTCGTGTCAGTAAGATTTGTGCAATAACAATAGTGTACCTGGAAGTTTATAAGACACTAATGCTCAAAATAAGATTCAAGACATAACTAAGAATGAATGTTTTCATTCCTTTCAGACTAAGATTCATCCAAAATTTCAGTAAGAAGGATGAGCCTATATGGTTTGACACAGTTGTCCAGTTGAAAATCTCAAGCGGAGGTCCGGTTCCGAGTTCAGCTTATTGCGGTACTTGATTTTTAGATACACCTTCGATGAACAATCCCTCTCACATAGATATGTTGTTGAAAATGATATCATAAACTTCACAGCATGGCCAACGGTATAAGTAAACTCTTCCAGTCTCTGCATCCAAAAGTATAGTTGAGATTTTTTCTCTTGAAACTGGGTTTGAGAGTTTCATCACAGACAGTTCAACAATTATTATTCTTGTTCTTTCGTTGAAAAGTAGCCTGACAGCCTGGCATCTTCCTCTGCAGAAAAAGCGTATCACATTCAGAACTCGCTGTCTAAATTCCCAGAAGATAATCATCAGAAGTCTACAATCATGCCCAGACAATGTCCTTTGATGACGTTGATCACAGAAGTCATATTGCTCTACAAAATGTTTCATGAATGGAAAGAATGTCAGTTGTTCATTCAGAATTTCTTGTGTTGCAAGTTGAAGTTTCTTTTCTTAGAGCTTTTATTTTGTCATGAACCATGAAGGGCGTTGTGTCTTTGCCTGCAGACCTTTATTCAGTTTCATTCAGCCGCTGGAAGATGTCAGCCAAGAAAGCTAACCTGCTCAGTCAATACTCATCTGCAAATTTCTCGCTCCACTCACACTTCCTGCCAGAGAGGAAAACTAATACTTCTTGACTCAATTCCTACAAACGAATAAGACAATATCCTTAGGAGAGTCACATTATCTCAATGTGGGAAAGATGTTTATGCTCACTTCTCATTTCTTCGTATAATACAGAAAATAATTTGGAATTGCTTGCTTTTGATTTTATGAAATTAACAACCAAATACTATGTTCATATTGTTTGGACAACTAGAGCTTTCCTTTGAACACTACAATGAACGAATTTGTTTGCCTATTGCGCAATCGTTTCGATAAGGGAAGTCACACCACTATAATTGCCAGTCATCGCACGTGAACAATCGTTGCGAACTCCAACGCACTTCTCGCAATCTATACTGTGCGGAGTTACAAGACATCAAGAATGTAAATTATCTTTTTACTTTAAAGGAGGGGCAAATATTTTTACTTTCCGTGGGTACATGGTACCTCCAGGGAACAGTTTGGTGTAAGGGAACAGGAACGTTGTTAACTTAATAGATTGGCATACCTACTGTAATAGATTTAAAAAAAAAATTATACAGAGTGGAAGATGTGTAGGGAATAATTGTGCAGCTTAAAGGGGGAAGTGGATATAAATAAAATAAAATATATAAAACCTGTTTTGCGTTTTTTTTAATTACTGGTTTATTATTGGTTTAAGAGATAATTAGATTATTATTATACCATATACAGAATTGCAACAGCGCACAGCCAGATCACCCACCTTGTCTTTCACTCAGAAAAGGGCACTGTGTGACGGAAGACACGTGACCAGACGTTAGCAAACTGCATAATATAATTTGTAGTCCAAGTATTCTGCAATTAATTTACACGAAAATTACGATCTTTACTGATAACCGCACATCGAAAACCCATTCCTTATTCTTTCCTCTGCTGACCTGAAGAATCTAATCATGTCAAAAAAGCTACACCTACCATTAAAGAAATTTATAAAATAATACCCAATTAGAACAGTACGGATGATACTTAACAAGTAAAGCATGGGTAAAGTTCAGGGACAATAAATTATTCACTTGGGACAAAAATTGTATTTGAACTTTAGTTTTGTTCCTTTCGAAAAAATAAGCTATTATAATCTGTACAATTGTCTGCTTCCACCATGTAGTGATAATGCAGTATTCAGGCCATGTAATATAATGTATACTGTAATTTAGTTTTTCTTATCGTGAGTTACTTCTTTCTTCCTTGTAATGTACACGTCGAAAGAAGTGTAAAAAAAGTTGAAGCAGAGGCGACGCAATTACCTAGGCATGGATTATAACACGGCTCGATGCGCTGAGGTTAAAACAAGAAGCAGCAAGAGTAGGGTGAGACATGTGAAAAGCTGGAGATGGGTTATCCCCCCCCCCTCATCACCACCATCGCCACCATCAGCGACCGGGGAAGCTATGCTTCACTTTCTCAGTAATTAAGGAGGCGCGAAAAGTTTTCTAATTGGAAAACTGGACCGTTCAGAAAGAGATGGATAAAAAATGTGAATGATGCTTAAGGAAGAATTTCTCCCAAAGATTTGAAGAATACGATCGTAGTAGTAAGTCAAGTTCTTAACAAAAACAAAATCTTTACTTTGTTGAGGTTGGTATGCTAAAATATGCATCGAATAAAGGAATTACTGTACTCGATTTTAGAAAAAGGAACAAATAGCATTAACACACTGTCGCTTGAAATCAGTGATTGTATCTTTACTAAAATATCACTTAAAATTTAACATCACTGATTTGATTCCCTAAGTTTTTACTTGATCAGCATGTTAAGCAGTGGTAGCTTCCGTGAGAACATGGATGGGTGACCGCTTTCTTCACCTCTGTCAGTTCATGTTAAGCAAATGGGAGACCCCTTGTGGTCCGGTGTCAACGTTACGAAGGTAGTTTCAGGTACCGTAATAACAACTTCAATAGTGCCGGTATCCTTAGCCGCGGTAGCTAAGGCTTGCTGCCTTAGTAAAAGAGGCCGTGGGTTCGAGTCCCGCCTCGATCATAGATGTTTGTGTATAATAAGGAAAAATGGGAACAAAACGGCAAATAAGAAAAATAATTAATGAAAATTGCCCTATGGCCGGCTAAATCTATAAAAAAAAAATAGTCGTCAATCCACAATAATGGTATTTTCTTCATCTTCTTCATCCTCTACGGATCCTGCTAGCCATCACCTCCACGATCATTCGTGAAGTGGCTCATAGCCACAACAGTAGTGTGCTGGAATAAACGGGCCATTAGGCTTAGAATAAAAGAGGAGAAAAAGCTAGAGGTTTTGTTGTGGTATTCAGCTATTATTTAAAAAATCAATGCTAGAAATGTCTAACCATTAGTTTAGTACCTGAATACAGTTACTCGTATACAGTTACTCGTACAGATCTCTAATGAGACATCCATGTTTCAATCACGGCCTTCATTTGTATACAGATTATCAGTTATTTAGTCTGCATGTCATCAATGACGAAAGCATTCTCGTTGCTAGCTGCAAAGGGCTTGATTGTTATAAACTATTGAACAACTGTCTACCACTCACTATATCTACACAAACTCAAGTACCGATACATCATTATCCCAGAGGCACTTAAAATCTCAAAAGACTGCATGAGCGTATAAATACCAAAACTAGGAAATATTCAACTGGCCTGGACTGTTGGACCAACGGGAGTTTAATCTACCAAACAAACCCTCAGGTCTTATTAAGATCGAAGATTAAACAAATTGGCATTAAATACAAAAAGTAGCAAAAACACAAATCAGCTATAAAAGCTACACAGAACATATTTTCATATTTCCCATAAAATTGAAGTATGCTCTTTTGGGACAACTTCTTGGAGTTACAAAAATCAACAATATGCTAAATCGTGTATTTCTTCTTGCACATTAATATTAATCACACTATCTTTTTTACGCAAAGTATTTACAATTACATATTATTATTCCTTTAGTTAATTAATGAAAATTTGCACTATCCTGAAGCTTTAAATTGGAAACCAAAGCAAGTGACCATAAAAAAAAATAATGAGGTAAAATTAGAGGCCTTTACAAGCAACTCGAACTGATTCAGGAGCTAATTTGGAAAGAAACATACTTAAGCAACAGAACGGAGACTCTTCTGGTGGATTCCCTTTTAAGAAAAGCTCCAATTAAATTCAAAAAATTTTGCGTCCACCAAAAATACAAAACAGAACACTTTAGCCTCAAAACACGAAATATTAAAGGGGGACATACAGTTTTCGGTGAAATTCATAGGTGAGAAATAGGTGAATTTCATTATTTTTTTCCTCAGCAATGAATTGCTCTACAATCTTGCAATCTGACATATTATTTACTGACTACTTCTACAATTACATACTATTTTCAAAATTAATCAAACTGTTACAGTTATGGGTAATTATCGTTACAAAATAGCAGCCACGTTTCGTGCACTAAAATACCGTTTCCGTGAAAATTTCCACAAATGGCAATATTTTTTTTGTGATTCTTTCTTTCTATCCATTTGCAAACATCATCATCTACAATATTCGGAATATCTACGGTATAAATACTTTTAAAAAATCATTTTTTTAGATTTTATTTTTCATTAAAATATATATTTTAAAGATAAACTACTAATGTTAAATGAATGATTGTAGATAGTGTTGTTCATATGACATGAGCAAATACACAGAAAAATAATCACTCAAAAATATTGATATTTATGGAACTTATCAAGGAAACGGCATTTCAGTGCATGAAAAGTGGCTGCCATTTTGAAACGATATTTAATCGTAACTGTAATTTTTAAAATAGTATGTAATTGTAGGAGTAACCAATAAAGAGTATGCAATATTGCAACATTGTAGAGCAATTCATTGCTGAGGAAAAACATAATGAAATTCACCTATTTCTCACCTATGAATTTTACCCAATGCTTTATGTCCCCCTTAATGATCTCGGCATGCCTTACTCCCCCCTAAAAAAAACAGACTACTTCCAAAGAAGAAATCCGTACTCTGAGCTTAAATTCCCATGGACAACAAGCACAAATAACCCACTAGAAAACCAAAACGTCTACAGCCGAAATCAAACACGTCGGCATCTTGTGCAGTTCTATTTTCGAGTTCTTGACCAATGAAAACTAAAACATCACTTAACTGAAACGCATTATTACAAACCCCCTTTATTATATCAACACGATATCAACATTCATACAAAAGACAACCTCTTGACCTTACCTAAAAGAAAACAAAACACAGTAAAACCTCTATTTAAAGACCACCGATGGTACTACAGTAATCTGGTCTTTCAGGGGGTGATCTCTTAATAGGGGGAATGCAATATTTTATAGGTTTATTACAGAACTATAATACACTGACTATTTAAAATTGTTAATTATTTATTGTTATTTAAAGTTAATTTCAATTAATCTTATTTCCCTTTGTGTGAAGGAATTGTCAATAATTGTTAGCCTTCACTTACAACAGACTTTGAACAAACTTTTTCTTACTATTTCACATCCTAACCTCATGTATCATATTAAAAATGTAATGATAGCTACAAACAAGGACAACACAAGACCCAAGAACACCCCGCCTATATTTACAGTTAAGATAGCAAAATCAAAAGCAAGAACCAATCAGTTTGGAACGTCCCCTCTTGTCCGTTCTAGGACAAGGCCTAGGCACAAAATAAAGATTGTTGAGCTGATGTTACCAATCATCCATTTTACTTAGAAGTTATTGTTTTATTACTTTGGTCAGTTGAAAAGACTCAAATGCATTAGAAACACTGGTCTATGGTCGGGGAGGGGTTGTCTTTATAGAGGTACAAATTACATTGTGTTCATAGGCTATAATGTAGATTTCTAGTCAAATTTCTCTTTAAAGGAAGTGATCTCTTTAAGGGGTGGTCTTTAATACAGATTTTACTGTAAAGAATAATATATTTAATACTCAATGCTATTTCCTTAAATATAAAATTTAAGTGGCAAAAAATAACACTGGCCAAAACATTAGTATCAACCAGAAAATAGAAATATTCAGGCTACGTAAACCGGAAGCTTAAATAGATCTTTGTGCTGAGAGGAAACATAAGGCAATAACATTTAATCATTTACTCCACTCAGCTGCACTCAGAACCTTTCAATCAACGTCACTTCTGATTATTTAGTCCACCATCTAGTTCATTTCAGCTGAAAATTTTCATGTGATTGAAAAAAAGGAATGGCATTTCCAGACACGTTCATATCTTGAATTGTAAGCAGGTAACTTATGTGTACTGTACGAGGCCATTAAATCTTAATCATTCACAAAGCCTTCTTTATGAGTTTGCCAAACACTCCTCATCCTTTGACTATGACATCTGTCGTGATTTTAATTCCGAAACATCAAAGTTCAGAAAGAAGAGTTCCAGAACTGTCATTTTGAATTCTATTGTCGGACTAAAATGTTCAACTGCGCATTGGAGCTTTCGATGTGGCTCATTAAAATGCAATAGTTAACGAGTCACTCACTCTCCAGACCTCCAGCGGAGTTTCGCAAATTGCACATTCTGAAAGTATCATTCCATGTTCTTTTACGTTTCATACCATTTTCAATTCATAGAGCGTTACTGTAATAACATATCCATTAGACATGGAATTAGGAACAGTAATATAACTGTATTGTTATTAGATAAAATTTAATTCGATATCTGACAGAAGAAGGGGTCTTACCTACAAAATACAGAGTAATTGGGTATATCCAATTTGATCCTAAATACATTTTCAGTGGAAAAACTCTTAAACTAAATACCAATTCGACTGAAATTATGTTTAGCCAGGTTGGAAGGGTGTTTCTTTTTGGCGTTTCGGAACCCTACTGAAGTCCCCTTTTCAAGGAATGAAATGTTGAGAAAGAAAAGAATTGGGTTGGTATATAAAAGCTGGAAAGTAAGGATGGGAAAAAAGTTATTTTCCAGAAGGTTTGTTAATTTTTATAAATATTTAGAAAGGTATTATCTTATGCTTTATATTTAGCATTAGCATGGTGAAGTCATAGTATGTAAATTACTTTTTTTGAATACAGAAATGACATTTTTCGATCAAGTTAAGTTAACTAAACTGATTTTTCTATTACAAAAATACATGAATAAATAAATAAATAATAAATGGTTTTATTTTAACTGGCAGAGTTGAGGCCTTGAGGAAGTAGGTTAGATTACTAACTCATTACGCTACAAAATGACGATACGAGGTGCTTTTTAACTGTGCCATTAATGTTACTGAGAGCGATATGTCGTTACTCATTAGATTACTTAAACAGATAAAATTAAACAACTGGTTATGTTACAAAATGGTGTGCATTAAAATAAAGAAAAAATTAAATACAGACCGGAAAATAAATTTTATGCTAAATGGTTTTGCCCAGTAACCAAACCAGATAGACGGAATACCTAGTGAATTACTAGTGCAGATCATGGAACTCTGACCCTTACAACCGTTTATAGCATGTTATACCTCTCTTGATTTTACGACTAAAATGCTTAGGTTAGTTGTTAAATTTTTTCACTTGACAAGCAAACTTAGATTTACCTTTGGTAATCCGGACGGCCGTTTCGCACTATTTTAGTGCATCATCAGCGGGTTTCGAACCGCTGATGATGCACTAAAATAGTGCGAAACGGCCGTCCGGATTACCAAAGGTAAATCTAAGTTTGCTTGTCAAGTGAAAATTTAACAACTAACTTTAGTTAAAGCAATCAAGAATGGACACTCAAACATACAGTTATTAAAATGCTTACCGTTGTGATAATACAGGTAACAACATAGTATCAAATAGTTATTTCATACAAAGGGTATTATCTTCATGAGGGCCATGGTTTACAAAGCCGAGGCCTTTGTCTTCTACGGTTTGTGAATTGCTGGCAGGAACAATCAACATGCTTAATTTTATTGTGCATATAATATTTTATGGTTCATTTCTTCCTTGACAAAAGAAGTAAACAATAAAAGAGGATAGCAAAATTTAAAAACCTGATGCAATACGCCAATATAACTTTCGTATACCGTACTAAAATGGACAATATCACTTCACCTTCGGTTAGAGGCTAGAATTAGTGGCTGGAATAAAGGAGCGTATATTCATTGTTACGTCGCAAGTTTGTTTGTGAAAAAGATTTTCTACGAAAAACAAAGTTTTCAAATAAAAGATTTGGGCCTTTACATTAAAGTTAAAAATTTAAACAAAATCATTCGAGCCCTTTCCGAGAAAATCTAAATAACATGTTGCTTGTCATAATATACCCAGAAAATGGTAATCCCAAATATAAATTTTCATTTTGATGTGACATTCTTTTGATATTTTCAGACACATTCACAGATATACAAACAAATAAATATCAGAAAATAGCATATCTTTATTCAGGAGACCTCAGAACTTTTATGAAAGGTGAAAAGTCTATGTATTTCTGGATCGAATACAATGTACTCCCTCTGTCCGTACAGGAGCAAAGAAAGTATGAATACTCGAAAGAACGGCAGAATCAGATATCGGAGATAGTAATCAAATTCGAAGGTAATAGATCTAGGGAGTTTACTAATAACAAATACGCACAAAATGGACAAATGCCTTGCAGTTCCTGAAGAACACAAACCTATTGCATCGGCCATGGAGCCGAAGTGTAGAGAATTGCATTGCAAGGAATATGATTAATTTGTGTATTATATTAAGTTTTTCTATTGACTTCAGTACCTGAACTGATCTTGGAGCAGCCTTATAACATAAAAATAGGTATATAGTATATATATTTAATAACGGCTAAGCTACGTACATATTTTCAATTCTACCATTCGCCGATGTCTAAGGACGGAGGTAGGTGATCCAGCAGTCTTCTCCCGTCATTAGACGTAACGCCACAGATTATGTGCCTCAGTTATACATTGATTAACAGAAGTTTGGTGTGAATATTCGAATGGTCAGAAAGTTGTTGGAATATTCAATTAAATAGTGAAACAAGAAATTCTCCTTATATCGCAAGGGTACAAAATGTGTATATACTAAGCTATAATCTATATAATTGTTTATAATACCGACACCAATGCTATTGATAAAGGTTTGTTAACTTGTGCATAACATATAATTTTTTAATAGTAGGTCTAAAGATAAAGACATTAAGGAGTGTGCTTTCAAATTTCATATTTCTATTGAAGCAAATATTGTATCAAGGTGAATTTCTGCGTGAACTAATTATCTGTAGTATTAAGTGTATTTCTTGTTTCATAATTTAATTGACTTAGCACAAGGGAATGAAATTCATCAACTGTGAATTTCTAAAAACGAATAAACTGAAAGTATTAGTAATGTTAGTTTTAACTCTATTCCTGCGCGGACATAATGCGAGCTCATGGGGGTATAATGCAGTCATTTATGAAACGCTGTGTTTTGAAACAATAAGTGAGATCATTATAAATAACTATCTTATTCATTAATGTGAGCTGAACATACTCCTCATCTGTATAACTACCATGTTAATTAAAATAAAACACATGAAATCAGTTTATCCCCCTGAAATACGTATTCATACTCGGGGGGAATGGAACAGGCATTAATGATGTACTAATATTACAAAAGAAAGTTATTAGGTTACTAACAAACCCAAACAAAACCTATCACTGTAAACCTTGATTTAAGAAAATGATAATTCTTCCCGTTATAAATCTCTACCTATATGACATTATGTTATTTGTAAAAGAAAAAGAACATACTTTTACTAGTATAAATGAAATACACGATTACAACTAAAAAAAATAGGGAAAATTATATGTTTCATCCAACGATTACAGAAAATATTAAAATATGTCACAGGTTGTACCCAACAGACTGCCAAGAGAACTTCAGCTAAATGTTCTTTTTTTTTAAGAAAAGAATTAAAGGTGGTTGATTATGAATCCATTTTATTCAATTGACGAGTGTGAAGAAGCTCAATTGGTCCACATTTAAATTGAGTTTTATTATTTGGTTTTTATATTCTACTTTACTATTTTTATATTCATTCATTCATAGTGTTGGGCCCAGGGGCAGGTCTTTCACTGCAAACTCAACATTTTACACTCTTCCCTTCTCTCAGCCTTCCTTTTAGTGTCTGCATATATTCCATTTATTTTAATGTTGTCTATCATCTGGTATTTTCTTCTGCCTCGAACCTTCTTCCCATTTATCATCCCTTCTATGGCATCCTTCAGCAAACAATTTTTTCATAGCCAATGTCCCATCCAATTTCTTTTCCTCTTTCTGATGATTTTCAATAAAACTCTTCTTTCTCCCACTCTGTCTAGCACATCTTTATTTTTAACTTTATCTGTCCATGGCATTCGCTCCATTCTTCTCCATATCCACATCTCAAATGCTTCCAGTCTTTTTTCCTCATTCCGTCGTAATGCCCAAGTCTCTGCACCATACAACGTTACACTCCACACAAAGCACTTCACTACCTTAAAAAATTCCTTGATTTTGATAATGTATTTATTTTGATGTCGGCGACATTGCATTGATACATAACTGATGACTCATTATATTTTTATACTGTATGTATTTGTTGTATTTATGACATAGCCTATTGAATGGCTGTAATAAAATTATTATTATTATTATTATTATTATTATTATTATTATTATTATTAACATTTTGCATTAGATACCACCATTTCTTTAGCTCTTAAATTATTTTTTTCAGATTGAATTCCATGTATTATATTGTAGGCCTACTCTTAAAAGTTTTTAGTTTATATTATATGTAATTTATGCATTGTGATTTTTCTCCACCAGTTAAATGTCTTCTCATCTTTTATCTCCTTTACCTACGGACACGATTCTAATATTCTATCTCTGAGTTTCTATTTGTAAACTATTATTTTTATAAGTAAAATTTAATTACTATAAAATCCACCAAAATGAATTAAAAAAAAAATAACTTTCGCATTCAGTTATTTCTGCCTGTAGAACTCAGGAACCTTTGTGGTCTTACAAATTATATTAGTCTGATGTTTTCAATAAATAAAATATATAAGTTATGTGTCCAGAAAAAGGATATGTTACATCAAGCTTAATGCTTTTCATAAAATGTTGTCAGTTATGATTATTATTACTCATTACACATAAAACATTCATTTCCTTGTAGGTTTGGTATCCTGATAATAAAAGTATAAGAAACCCATCAATTTAATATTTCCTGTAAAGATATGAAAAAATAAACATAAAGTAAGTTACTGTTCATGTAACGGTACTAGACTATTATAATGATAAAATTAAACCTCCTAAAATGGATTTGAGAGCTTCTGTTACAATCCTTGCTTGAGAGGTGTGGGAGTCCTTTGTCATGGTAGCAGACATTCTAGAAATCATACCGTTCCATTGTCATGGAAATTTCTATAGTTTCAACCACGATGACAACTGCAGCTACGAATTATATCATCATGCTAACAATAATTCTACGTCAATATCACAACCAAGTAAAGCTACAACAAGAAGGTAGTAAAATCTCATGATAGCGTTTGTACCGTCAATTTAAAATACTTTTTTTTTAACTTAAGAGTAAGCTTTCAGCCTATACCAAAATGCGTACTATAATCCTAAAAATGTAGAAGTTTTGTTGTGTTAATAGAAAGTACTGTAATACAAAACAGACACTATGCCTAAGCACTGTTTATTTATAAAAGCTTATTGTTTATCTAAGCGTTAAGATTCTTGTGGTAGTACTGCGATCGTTACGTAGATTTAGCCCCTAAGAGAAATGGAGCTATCTTGGATTTAAGGCGACAAAGAACATCATATTCGATTGTCTAAATATCCGGTAGCTTCAACCTCCAGGAAATTTGAAGGCTTGTTGGTCTGCACAATAGGGAGATTTTACTTTTAGCTTAAATACGTTATTTAAGCTTTCTTTAGTTTTTATCTTCTATATGCAGGTGATATGAAATTACGTTTAGCAACTTTTCGTGTGAATTAATAATGCCAAAACGATACACTCAAGAGCTAAAAAGTGGATTACTGAAAATTAAAGACCTTATTTCTGGTAAAAGCGCTAAGCCGAAATTTTACAATGCAGCTTTCCTTAGCTAAATTTAGCTTCATAGAGGCTTAAAATATGAATATTAAGCAAATTATATCCACGAATTATAGCTAATTTGTTGGATTTTATCAAATGTGTAAATAAGCGCGCATGGTGAAAATTGAGAAATGTTTACGAAATTGTGCTCTAAAATCGTATTTTTAAATTCTTACTTTTCTTCATTCTGTTAGCAACCAGATCTCCTTTTATGCGGTCTCTATAACTAAAGTTATGGTTATGATCGATTATAGCAATGATTGAAGCATTCAACGATTCCATATTTTAGAAAAGTAGTATCATTCAATGCTGAAACTAGAACTTACTTTTATTGTCAATACAACCAAATTATTACAAAAATAATCATTACCGGTACAATTGTATTACAAAAATAAATTGCTTGTATTACTGACGTCTATAGTGTTTTATTGTAAAGGAGTGAAATGATGTATGAGTCAAATATAGTAATAGTCTCCTAAACAAGTTATTTCGTGAAAGTCCCCCGAAGTAGAAAGAAGTAGAAAGAAGCCGTTTAATTTCATAAAAAATTTAGGCTCCTACAGAACATCTCTGTTTTTCGGTAGAAGCAAAGTAATTCTTTGTCAGGCATTCTACATTTCATTTCCACACTTGATATTGTCTTGTTTTCGACGTCCATTACATTGTACGTCCATTGTAACTAATCTTGTCTTAACCCGAAAGCGGGTATTGTGATTATTGTATTTCAGCCCTAAAGGCGGGCAATCATTATTGCCCATTATATTTTGATTTGTAAATCTAAAAGATGGCTAATCAGAATTTAAGCATTAATGCTCTTAAAGCAAAAAGGATTCCTATTAAGGCTCAGATTACTCGCCACGTCAATGCCTTTCTAGCATTTACCGACTGAAGATGTTCAGTCTCTGATTGATCAAGTTGAGTACACAGAAGCCGAAGAGGCTTATAGAGAAGAGGTTGAGCAATCTGTCTTTTCAGCCATATCTCATGCCTATAACTCCTAAACGGTGCATCCTAGCGAAAAGATACAATATAACTAATTAAAGAGCGTCGAATGAATATCACAACCTAATAATTCGGTCAGGTAGTATGGTCGAAAACTACCCTCAAAGAAGGATGATTTTTTCCAACTTTGCCAAAAACTGAGATGTAGTACTATATATGAGTCTGCAGCTTGGAAATGAGTACTCTGAGAGAAAAACTCATAAAATAAAAGTTATAGAGCATGAAATTCTGCGTCCACTGAGTACCAAAACTTTTAGTTTCGGTGAAGTACACCTCTCGAAATTGACAATCTCCGGTGTCTGGCAATTGGCATAGGATCCCATGAATGTACCTGTGAGTTGCAACTCTAGCCAACCAGACCAAAAGTATATTTCTATATCATTTCTTAATAATAATAATAATAATAGTAATAATAATAATAAGAGCAATAATAATAATAATAATAATAATAACAACAATATTTTAAGTATAATTATATTTAGTGTATGTCTAGTGTATAGTGTCTATGTACGCAGCATTCATCCCGCTTCCTTCCAATGCTGCAGAAGAGTGACAGTATTTCGCAGTAGTGGATGGGGGTTATCTGCTTCATAAAGTTACGCAACGCTTCCTTCGCAACCATCGCCAAGAGTTAATCCTCTTTTTTAAAAATACGAAAGTTGCCGTTGGGTTCGACAGATATCCTGCTCAGAGTGGCACCAAAAGATCTGAGTTATTGCGGCGGATGAAGATTCACCATTCCCCCGAAGTAATCCTTGATGTAAATAGAATTAACCAAGTCGCCCAGGAAAAGTTTTTGGTCAATGAGTTTAATAAAAGTCGTCTCCACTGAAGTCCTGAAAAGTCACTTTGATGATTGTGACATTAAAGTCAATCAGGCCCAAGAAGGTGCTGACTTGCTCATTGTTAACACCGCCATTTCCAAGGCCAAGGAGCACGAAAATATATCAATAATTGGAGAAGACATAGACCTTCTTGTGCTTGTGATAGGGCTTGGCCAGCCATGCATCAACTTGGTCTTTCTGAAGCTGCTGGGTCATTCCACGAAAATAGGGACTAAAGTGCCAATTTTAAAATTCATTATTTGATATCAAAGCTCCACATTTTCTTAAAGTATATTAAATGAACTTTCACGAGAATAATCAATTTTTGCCGTCCATCGCGTCAGTTCTTTAATTTTGCACAAGTTAGTGGCATCATCGTTTGTGCTTGTGCAGCTGTGCTAAAAAGTGATTTTTCACTGCTTAAAACAGTTTGGATTAGAGGTCTTTAATAATCAGAAATCATTGTAAACAGAAAGATCAAGGCCTAAGGTAAGTTTTGACAAATTTGCAATTGAATACTACATGCGCACTTACCCTATAATGTACAATAATTACAACCATGCGAAATGTAGGCCTAAGGTGAGTTACGAAAACATCGCATTTTTTAATATATACGTATTAATAATGAACCTTATCTTCCAGTAAGTTTAACCATCTTAATATCATTCTTACTGCCATTTACAACTAAAGAGAACAATTGTAGCTATTATAAAATAATCTATTATGAAATCTGAAAACCTGTAACGTGGGTTACGGTAACATGAGTTACATATACGTAACGTGAGTTACGTTTATATTCTTGTTGAAATATTGGTTTTTTATTCTTTGGTATAGGGCTCTGACATAGATGAATCAGATCCAGATGTTCCAAGTGAAATTTGTTTTAAGGGGGAATCAAGTATTGTCTTCAAACATTGCAGTTAGGAACATTCGTGCTAGTGAGACTCAAAGATAACAAGCATAATACAAATTACAGATATGTTGCAATTTGTCAAAGATGTGTAGAAGACAATTAGCCTATGTTAAAGTAATGCTGTCAGTAGTAGGTTGCTTTTTAAAGCTATGTACAAGACACTGTATTTGTGAAATTAAATCATGTTATATGCACACTGCCTACACCGGCTGTTGAGATGAAAAGGAGACAGAATGCAACTGCAAGTTGAAAAAAAGTTAATTTAAAAACTGTAAAAAGTAAAATAAAGTGATCCGTATAACAGGCCGTGAAGGGCCTTAGGGTTCCTGGAGTTTGAGGCACCCAGATTTTTAGACATTCAGAACATGAAGATGGTAAGATTGTCAGCCTAACGAACTGGCCGCCTTTACCTGCAGGATTACTCCTGGTACTACTTTCTGTTAGAGGCTGAATTAACCCCAGGGCATAATTGCACCAGAAGGATAGGTCAATTGAAAAATAAAAAATCTCAACGACCTCGACGGAATTCAACGGAATCAAACCAGCAACCTTCTGGTTTGTAGCGTAGTGCCTCAACCACTACACCACGGCATACCCTGTAAAAAAAGGTAAAGTTTCTAATAGGCCTAAATGTAAAAATACTATAAATTTGTATGATAGGCCTAAGTGTAACTCCTGAATTTCATGTTTTTAGTGAACAACGATCTTGAGTTCATATACCGGTAGCATAAATGCTATGCTGCGATTCTCTAAAATTAATAGGGCATTATGAACCAAATAAAACCAGGTTACAGGTCTTACTTAAGGTAAAAATAAGTTTCTCTATATTTTCCATAAGATTTAAGCAATAAACATTTCGTTAAATGTAATTAACAGCAAATTCATACTTGCGGACAAAATGTAACGTGAGTTACATGCACATTGTAGCATAATAATTTGTTTTATTTATTTTTTTCTTATGGTTGACTCAAAAACGGTTGTATGTTTTTTGTAAAGGGAACAGTCATTATCACTGTGTACATTTAATAAATGTAAGTGTTTTATTTTCACAGAAATATCTTTCAGTAGTAGTGGTTCTGATTTGAGTGTCCCTTTTGTGTAACGTGAGTTACGAAACCTATTTTGTCGATAAATCAGGATTAAGTCATTATTTTAAAAATTGCTTGTTACCATCATGAAGAATGCTTTAAATACAACAATTTGAGGTTATACACTTTTGTGAGAATTTTCATTTGTAATTTTTATAAGCATATATGTGCTAAAAAATCTGAGTGTAACGTGAGTTACTGTGGAATGACCCTGCTGATGGGCAATATTTGAGAACATCTTTCAAATTCGACCAATCCATATCTAGTCACATCCTTTTCATGCACGCATTTAGTGGATGTGATACATCTGCTATTTTTGGTCAAGGATAGATGAAGCTGAGCAGCATGGTCACCTTTTCGAAAGAACTTCATGACATCTCCCGACGCTTCGTCAACCCACTCACCAGCCATGACGAGATTGATGAGATTTCTATTATTAACAGAGGCTAGTGACCTGTACACCGGAGATCCCACCAACGTAGCTCTGGACGAACTGCGCCACTCCACGTTCACATGAGCCGTGGCCAAGGAAAAAGTGGACCTCGCAAGACTGCCACCTACTTATGATGCTGGACGCTACCATTCATACCGGCGTTTCCATCAAATACAGACCTTTGGAGTTTTATCTCTGGGGGCACCTTAAACTATTGGTTTATGGAGCAGCCATCCCGGATGAAGAAAACTTTTCATCGACGTGTCATGGAAGCCTGCGAAACCAGTCGACATCATCCGGGAGTATTTGAAAGGGTGGGACAGTTCATGATTCGACGAGTGCATGCATGTCTAGAAGCAAGAGGAGGACATCTCGAGCATTTGTTATGAGTTGTGTGTGTTCACGTGTTATGAATGTACCAATGTGTTGAACAGTTCCTAACGAGAAAACAAATGATTATGGGACCTATGTTCATATGAGCTTTTTTCCTTTGTTTGGTGTAAGGAACCCATGGCCGAAGTTTGTAAAAATATTTTTGAAACCCCCTGTATATGTGTGGTTAAGTAGGAAAGGAAGCCTAAGACCAAGAATTAAGCAATACTACGTTAACAGTAATTCAGGAACAAGTAGGGACAAGTATGAAAAGTTCATTGTAATCAGTTCAGGTTAAAGAATATTGTGAAGGCAATGTTACGTCACAAGTAGGGTTAAACTACAGTGATGAAAGGAGAAGTTAATTGTAACCATTTCAACTTCAAGGATAGTATGGAAGCATAAGTTCTTGTTGTAAAAGGCCATAATTATGGTTGTGTGTTAGGTAAAAGCAGTAAAGTATTCATCACAAACTTCAGATTGAGAAATATGACATTTTGTCCTTGGAAAAACAATAGTAAGTAAAAGTGAGTAGGATAGGCCGAAGCTCAGGCAAGACTATAAAAGTAATAAAAGTACATAGAAGAAGTAATCTAATAGAAAACTTTATAAAAGAAAGTTAGAAAGAAAGAGGAAAAGGAAAGAAAGTAAAGTGAGGATAAATAAAGTAAAGTTGAATGGAGTAAAATAGAGGTTAGATAGGCCTAGATAAAATAATAAACGTATTGTTAGTAGCAGAGTAGGGAAACCGAAGCTACGTCAGTTGAATTAAAAGAAGATTAGACTAAAGACACTCGGTGGTTAGGGCAGCCATTCACCCCACTAGTGCGATAAGCAGCGAGGGTCCCTCACGCACTGAGATATCAGAATTATATTTATTTTCTTGGTCATTCACGTTTTTCCCGGTTCTAAAGTAGTGTATGGGAGGGCCAGTTGGATACCCTGCATTTTCTTAGGTCGGTGGTTCATCGCCTTGGTTCAAGTCCAGGTCGTGAACCTAAATTTCATTTTTCTATCTTCCATAAATCTATCCTATTGTTCTGTGTAAAAATTCTTCTGTAAGGAAACATTCATAACGAAAAGTTAGTTAGGAGAAATATATGGTTTGGGGTTAAGAAAAAAGACATTTTCGGAAAAGGAAAACGCCGATAAAAACCTAGCAAAATAAGTGGTTGAGTTAAAGTGAACTAAGAATACCCTGATGCATAGGAATAAAGTTGAGTTAGAGTTTGACAAGTTTCGGCAATCCACAAATTTATCATTTTGTTAAGAAGAACGTATTTTTTTTAAGACTAAAGTTTCAAAACTAGTTGACTTATAGAAAAACTTGCTTTTGATTAAAACCATTGTTGTATATTTGATTTTGTTTAACAGTGGATATGTTATTTGGAGAATATAGTGTGAGACATTAACAATTGAAAAGAAAACACTCTGGACTCTTTATTTAAAATTGTATACTGGACTAAGTGAAATGTACCCCCAAAATCCTCCCGTCTCCACTAAGTGAATTCGCCGGAGAATTGTGTGTTAAGTATTGGCAATTATAAGAATTCCGTATGTTGTTGGTAGAGGTGGCGCCCCATACAAATATTCCTGTGCTAAAGTAAGTGACAGAAGGAAAGTTAAGAAACTGCCTGCAGTGAGAAGGGGTATTGAATACTTTGGAAGGTTATTTAAATGAGTGTAATAGGTGCACGGTGGTGAGTTATAAAGGAATTCCTATGAGCCTACCAGTGTTTACGTCACAATACGAGTAATGTGCTAGAGTGAGACAGCTATACTGTTTTTTTTTACTTTGGGTGTCTTCCTTATAATGGTCAGACTTCAGTTATAGGCATTTTGTAATTCGATTCGGACAGCCTATGTTGCCTTACGATAATTAAGTGAACATTGTAATTGGACTGTTAATGTCTGTACAGGTCAAAATTAAATAAAAACTAAATTATCAACAGCCGCAACTCTGTGTAGATGTATTGGGGCCGCAACTTTGTGTAGATGTATTGGGTAAGATCCACTAGATATACCACGCACCAACATAAGTGGGGAAGCTGCAAATTGCAAAGCCAAACGGCCTCGTAAAACACAGAATACATCCATATTATGGACAAATAATGTAAATCTAAACAATTTTATGTGGATGATGTGTTTGTATTTAAAATATTATAGTCATAATTTCACAATGAATTTAAAATTAAATATCTATTCTTTACCCTTTACTCTTGTTACTCTGAAAATTCTGTTGACATTTTCTACATTTAGATGACGCGACTGTATTCTTCTTTCCTTTAAAAGTTTAATTGCAATTTTCTTACCCCAGGATTGTACAGTATGGACATAACTAATGGGAGTTGGCACATTTTCTCTGGGGGAGTTTTTCACTTGGCTACAGATCAGCCTGGCAACAGTTGCTAACGAGTAAGTGTGCACTTACTGCACATGATGGATGGCAGTCCGTTCCAACCACTTTTATAAAACGAATGTAAGGAAATTTGAGTTGTCGGCTGGGGAGAAAAATAAGAAAACTTTCCTTTTTAAAATTAAGAATTTCTGAACGTAACTACCATTCCGGCACCACTCCCGCGAAAATAATTTAGATCTCCTTCTTAACGTGCTACACATTTCTTGCTGGAACAGATTATCTAGGAGAATTTAACGTACTGTAAAGTTATTCTTCTTTATTAAAGCGTTTTATATCAACTTGTGTTTCAAAGAAAGTTCTCGAAAGTTTGTGCCAACTTCTGAAGCTAATATGTATAAAGAATTGCCAGATTTTATAAATCTTTTATAGCTGATATGCAGTAATTAGGTCACAACACCATATGCAATAATCTTTAGTAATTTATCTTAATGACATCAGTTACAAATTTATACATTGAAATTTATTATAATTAAAATTAAAATTAGTCAAACATTAAAAACACTTTTTGCTCCACTTACATTATTTATGCAGAACCGGTTTCCAGGGAAGGAGCTCCCTCATCCTCAGCTGATGGTTGAGTGTTTTTAATGTTTGACTAATTTTAATTTTAATTGAACATGCTCTACTGTATAAAAGACTTCACATTGATTTTTATATTTTTATTATAATATATTTTGCAATAAATCATTATTAGAAGTACTAACAATTACCAAATACTAGACTATTAATACCCACCAACTAATATCCGCTACCTTCTCAATGTTACAGTATAACTAATTACCTCAAACAAAGCATAGGCTATTGTTTGCTTCAACGCAAATTACCAAAAAACAAACTAATTAATCAATCAGAATTTTAATATGTTTAAACTTATATAACATATACACACACTTCATGAAGAGGATAATTTATTTGAACATTAAATTGTCTTATTTTATTTGATATTTTAATACAATATGTAGAGTTTAATTTTATTAATTATCTTATTAATTATTATCAGTGAAGCAACTAATGTTTACCAACAAAGATTTAAGCAGATTATTAAGGAAGAACCCTTAGGATAAAGACCTCCTTGGAGGTTCTTGGAGGTTCTTGGAGACGAAATGACAAAGAGGGACCAGGCTGGGTTTACACATTTTCTGTAGATTAAATGGCCACCACACAAAAATATGACATTTAATCATTGCCGGTATTTCAGCTGTCACAGCAAAGAAGTCACAGGTGGTTGCAAGTTAGGACAGATCGAGAACACTATCCCAGAGCAAATGGCCATATAGATTATAGTTCAAGAACGGCTAAAACTCAGATTGGTAATAAAATACGAAGAGGACGTGGAATGTTAATAAAATTAGTCTTAGTACACATCAATAAGGCTGGTCGGATCGAAGACAAATTCAATGCTAAAAGAAATAGTCTACTGCTAATGCCAACATTTTCAATAACCAGTTTCACTATTTGTCAAGATGTCAAGAGCACTACAAATCCTTATAAAAATATTACGACGGAAGATAATTCAAACTTTAAAGTACCGGTATACAATTTTATTAATAATCTCATAATTGATGGCGTTTATAACTTCCATTAGTGCATTAATTTATCTGTTATAAATAATCGAGTTTGTTATTTAAATAATAATTATAAATAATAATGACATAGTTCTGGTAAGTTTGCAAAAAGTATTTGATTTTTTCTATGCAGAAGTTCCTTCCGTTCTATATTAACCTAAGGTGTCCTCTATACAGAAGGCTTGTACACCCTTAGAATTACGGGATTTTACACAATCGGGGCCGAAGTGCCATCGAAAGGATTAGGCCTAATGAAAAATCACAATGATATCAGGGATCTAACCCCTGACCTTTAGGTTTGTTCAGGAGAGAGCAACACTATGGGTAACTCCTTACATGCTTTCATAATTATTATGGTCTAATATCCCTGAAATTGAATTTATCCTGCACTTAATTCATAATTTTATAAATTTCTTAAAAGAAATACATTAGGAAGATTGGAAGACATAAAGAATGCAAGAGAAAGAAATTATGGTATAAACAAAGAAAATAAACAAAAATAAAAAATAAAAATAAAGAAAGGAAAAAAGAAAAGGAAGAAAGATTGTATTAATCGTGAATTTGTGTTTCTTTTAAGTGAGTGGTTTCAATTGGAAATACTGCCGATCACAAAAGGAAAAAGCCAAAAAACTAAAGACATCTGCACAATTCAAAATATACATATAGCCCAATTACATCCTAATTTGTTTTTATAAAAGATCAATTAAAATCTCAATCAGTGGCGGACGCAGAATTTTTTCGGGGGGGGGGGGATTTGAATAGGTAGAAGGAATATTTTTAAAAAAATAATCAACTTACATATATAATTAGTTTATAAAACTGTAAATATATATATAGCCTTTTTCAACATTTCGGGGGGATATATCCCCCTATCCCCCCCTGCGTCCGCCACTGATCTCACTCGCTGTCCGATATAATATCTAAAGCTAAACAGTTAAACCCACTCACACAATCCCCCTCCATGCCATTGCCAGATCATACCACACACAAGGATCCTAAACGTCTCGTTACAGATATCCAACTTGGTAGGAGGAAAAGTACATGTAGTAATTTTCAGTCAGCATTGCATACAGTTAGTTAACAATAATTTCTAGTTAGCGACGAAGTTTATTTAATTTATTCTATTTACTTTCTACGATTTGTTCCTGGGTAATCAAGGCAAGTATTACGGAAATGGAGAAACCACCAAAGCTATCATATAGGATGGTCACCAATAGTATCAGAATAGAAGAAAAATGATGATAGAACCCAAGGTATATAAGATAGAACCGCCACCTGGTTAAGCGTCAACGAGAAACGTGAGAGTTGCAGAGGAACACTCAAAAGTCAGGGAAATATTTATTGGGCTTAACGCCACATAACGATCATGCACGAAAAGTGGAAGTTCAAAAGCAAATTTAACATGTTAGAAAAAGATTGCGATAAGTAGATACACTTCTGAGGAAAATCGATAAAGATGCTGTTTCTTCTTTGACAAATACCGATGAAAACAAGACAGATGATGTTAGGCGACACGTAAGAATGTATGCTACTTGGTCTACTTACCGATTACAGGCATAAACAAAACATGAAAACTTACTGAATTTTATTGCTTTGTTCACCAATGGCTTGATCCAACCGAACTTCAAATTAATGTGGAATTACCTTAAGCTGCAACATTTCATAAACAAAGTTGTTGAAGGATGGAATTCAAAATTGAACAAACGAGTCTGCAGGCCTCATCCAAATACTTAATTTTTTTTTAATTCAGCTGAGTTTATACTCCTTTTAGCTGCGAGGCCACATCAGGAGTTCGGTATGAGTGTCTATACATTAGGGTAGGCCATGGTACTATTGATTGCCAATTGTTTCTATTATTGGTATATTTTTATAAAGTAAATTTCAACTGATAATAATTTAAATGAATATGATACAAGATGATATGGTGAGGATGATTCATGATATGTAAATATCCAATTCGGCATTTGCCTTTACGATTGGGGAAACCATGAAAAAACACAAGTCAAATTGGCCGGCCACGAGATTTGAACCTGAGACCTCCCGAATACGAGCACAAGAAGATACCATCTCGGCCACCTCGCCCGGTACTTTTGAATTAAGAAGCTGATCACCCAAGCAAAAAGGCAATAACCTTGCTCTATTGAGATCTGATTTAAATATAGAAGGGAAGAAATCAGGGAAAAATTCAACATTTGAACGAAATAATTACTAACAGGCTATACTAAGATGAGTATAAATCCAAAAGTAATTTAAAGGAAAAGCTAAAAAACCTAACTTACATTGCTAAACTGGAATAATTTTATTATCAATGGCAATGTTATCTTAGGTAATCCCACGAGAGATTACGAGTTTATCGATATATTTGCGAGAAAGAAGTTCGAATGAGCCAGAACATAGACCTACTAACAGAACAAACAGCACATGCATCAATTCGAGTTACCAATGCTACCAATACTGCGTAGTTATACAACAACTTATGTTGTATAAAAAATGTGTTTTTATTTTCTTCACTTGCAGAATGTGACGTATTAATGACTGCACGTCGATGCCTTATGTTTTATCAGATAAAATTGCATCCTTGTGACCCAAGGAAGCATACTGTAAGATACACAATCGTGATTGGTTGATATCCGAGGCATTGCTTAACGTTATTAATCAATATCGAATACGCAGCGTATGAACGGAACAGCCATCCAAAACATACAATACAATTTTTAAACGCGCCAGAATATTTACTTCTGTCAATTCTAAGAATGGATGAAGCATGACGGAAAACTTGTAATTTTATTTTTAATTTGAACATATGTAGGCCATCCTTACATCTTAGTGTACGCAACAGCAACTAAATACTGTACTTTTATAAGGTGGACAAATATGAACTATCTCGGACGAAATCTGTCTCCTACTCAAGTTGGATGTATGCATTTGTCCCCGAATCATCGCAAATAAAAGTTTCCATTCCGACAACCGCTGATAAAGAAACATTACTCCCGAATATTAAACAGATTTAACAAAAGGTAAAACTGACCCCAGCCGAAACTTAGTCCGCGAAATCTATTTGAACTATTGTAGAAGCCTACAAAAATTTCTATCATAACTCTCCTAAACCACAAAAAACAAGGTGAAAGTAGAACTTAGTATACATTTCTACTCATCTTGAAAGTTCTGGCACATCATTGCAGAAATTGGAATACCTATATTCACGTAGTAATCTTAAGAGATCACGGTACCGGAAGTCGTTTTATAAGAGTTCTTATTAAAAAGACCATCGTCTGCTATATCCTTTCCGAACTGCCACATAAAAGGAATAGCACATTTTTATATGGTCTTATGGCCGTTTAAAATTTTATGGTGTTATTTTGATACTGCTAATACCGGCTTACGTCTTCGCATTTTACTTATTACGTCATAAAATATTGATTTCAAAACCACTGGCAATATATTTACAAATAGGCCTACTTCCTGCCAGCCAAGATTGCAGCACCATCCATAGAATTCTCATTGTAACAAATAGCTTTACACACTGTGATGAAATGATGACATTTTCGTTATTTGATATAATAAAGACCAGAGTGGAAGAACGACAATGGTCCTATGAAATAAGTTTATTTCACGGGAAAACTTTAAAATGGTCATATTCGTGTCTTACAGATGTATTTTGGTTCTCTTCCCACCTGCATGATTTAAGATCCTAATTGAACTGAAGTGCTCCGTTCAAACAGGAGATCTTAGGAGTACTGGGTGTTAAGGCTCCGGTTAGATATTCGAATAAATATAAAGACAGTTTTGTGGCTCTTGGTGGTTCACTGGTAACACTCTGACCTCTAAATGTAAAAGTGAAGAATTCTAGTCCGGTCATAGGAAAAAAAGTATAGCAGTGATCTTCAGAACGGACATCAGACTGGTGGTCTCAAGTCTTGAGATTTTAAGCTCGTTAAAGAACTGCAACTGAGCAGAAATTTTCATGTCTTTATCCCGTGGCTGAAAGCTTGATTCATCGCTCCATTCTTGTGCTATAAAATGAATGCACTTAAATGCATGGGTTGAATAGGGCGGTAAGATCATGACATGCCTTGAAACAGCATAAAATAGAAAGAACATCTAGAAATTAAATTTCTGACTATGTCGAATAGAGCAGCTTTTTTTCTTTTTTTTTTTCTGGAAAGGCCTACAGATAGATGATATTATCTTCTCTCGCACAACAGTTTTGAACGAGGCTCACAAAACTTATAGACTACATTAATTTTGTCATATATAAAGCATATAAAATTGTACCTTTTCACTACGGTGAAGATGAGGTGATAAAGATGAGAGAATAAGAAAACAAAAATAGCGATAAGATATTCGTTGGACATTATTAGGGTATAGCCTATGTATAATTCAACCCAGCTTTTCAACTCATAAGAAATTCTAAAGAAATTTTAGAATTTTGTAACAGTTTTATTCTGAGATTATGATTTTCAAAATAAAGCAAGATACCGTTACCAGTTCATCCAGCACAGTTTAATGCTAAAATTATGAGTGAGTGGTAACAACAATCTTCTAAATTACAGGTACTTTGCAGTTTGCGCGGTAAGTTAATGTTTCCAATTTGTCAAGTTCTCAAATAGAGTTTAAATTACATTAGAATGTTCTGAATTGTTTAGGGTGTGTTTTAATGTGTGCAGAAGGAACTGCAAGAAGTTGCAGTTCACTGTTATACCGTACGTGACATATTATGTACCGGTGTCCGGTACCCTATACAACGACTTGATGAAAAGTGACGCAGAAGTGAATCATATTTACCATCGTGCTTCAGATGAATTCACTGTTAGAAGCCTCTCTCAATACACAATATAGATACCGATACTCTATTCTGATAAAGAGTACATCGATCAACATCCCCTTCGCTTAGGTAAATTACACGCGTTTTAGAGACATTGGCTTCCTTTGGTTTCCCGTGATATGAATACAAACACCGGAGCCACTTATTTTAGTCACAGTTGATTACACTAGCATATCAATCCAGCCAATTTATGTAGCTTCCTTTTAAAATGCTAGACATGGGTTTTCCGCAGAACCCTAGTCCCTTGTCTCTTCCCCTACTGTAGCCGCAAAGTTTCTCCCACAAGAAGCCACCTAATGAACAACATATACGATACCGGTACAAAATCGAGTGCCGAGGTAATGCATTTTTTACTAAGCCTTTCCGTTCCCGCATGTAACTTTCCATCAAGATAAAAATCCAACCACTTCTATACAACGATGGGGGATGCACAAGGGACACAACATATAAGGGAAAGGGAAAAGTAAGGGATTTTCCCAGAGGGATTGCTATGAAAATCGTCCCATGTACTTCCATTTTGTTTTACATGTTTTGGTGGGTAAAACGATGAGCGCCACACTACAGTTCCCTTAAACATAAACTGATTGAAACCTCTGTTTACTCTATGTTAGTTATTTTCTTGTGAATTTAATCATGAGATTCCGAATTCCTTAGGGAAAACCCTATTCCATGCAACATCTTGAAGGTTTCTTATAGTGAAAAGTTTTTTTTTTACAATAATTTAATTTACACTATAATTCTTCGCACATCGTTAGCTTATACTCTTAAAAGAATCCATTAGGTTTACTTCGGTTCAAATGGGTTTATTCAGGAGTTTTGTTGTAATTTCTGAATGTAAAAATTATGATGCGTATCGTTGAGCTCGATCAATAAAATAATTATGTGATAATTTTATCTCAACTTTGAATTTGTATTGTAGTCCAAAGCAGAGTACTTCCCTGCAGGGTGCACTGCTGATTAGAGGGGCAAGAGGCGATATATTGCTCCGGTGGAGAAGGAGGAGGTGAGGGGTACCATCACAGGTGGCTAGGCAGATTCTTATTGGTCGCCGGCATGCTTGCACGCGCAACAGTCACATTCCTTGCATTCCTCACAGGGAAGTTCTTTGCTTTGGAGAACAGTATGTATACCTAGGTCTGTTTTGATGACATCGCGGCTTGAAGACATCATCTTAGTCACGGCCTAATCGTTTTTTAACTTTTGTTTATATTAGTTTATACAGTCGAGTCCCGCTAATCCGAACTCCGAACACCGTTCGGTTTAGCGGGAATTCGGAATAGGCGGATTTCATGAATTTATCAACGTATTGACTTATTAAGGCGTAGGCTAAATTAAGTGCGGGGAATTGTATAAATGGAGCCGACATGTGCTGTAAGTAACCAGCTTTCATTCTAATTTGGTTTCAGTCGTTTTCATCAAGCTTATGCTCTACGTATGTCTCTATTTAACTTCTTTGTATAACAATAAATGTACGTCTTTACACGAACGTCTTTTTAATTTCACCTGTTTTTATGGTAAAAAAATCTGTATTTTTTTCTGAACTCTGTTCGGAAAAGGCGGATTTTCGGAATAGCGGGACTCTACTGTATTACAAAGAAAAATTAAGTTCATACAATTAAATTATCTTAATGTTTAAATTTACAGTTACAGGCCTGCAGAGCAGTGCATGAGATTAAATGTTTGTATTTGATTTTCTAACCATACTTTTTTTTAATTTGCATTTTAACATGTATTAAAAGTTCCTTGTGTAACACCTACAAAATTTAAGGATTTGCTCATAACTATAAGTTTATCGGTAACTGAATCTAATCTTTGTTCTAGTGTGACAAATAAATTTCACGTGTTGAAATCGCAAGAAAAATAATTTACAAACTAACAAAAAATGCAAAGTTAAAAACATCATAGTTATAATTAATCAAATAAAAAAGACATAGCTTCTCTTTTAACTACCTATTCTTTAAGAAATTACTGGCCAAATTTCGGTTTAGAAAAATAGACATAGCTGCACAATGAGCATTAACTATAGCCTATAATAAATATAAAAGAAATATTATTCATAAATAAAAACCGACTTGATCTAAGAAGTTTAAATAGGATGAACAGTGTAGACATATGATAAAAATTTGGGGAAAACCCTTTAGAAGTCCTAACTCCCTTTTTCTCATTTCTTTGAGTTCTAGGATTCGATTCCATGTATTTTCGACAAGATTATAACTACTTATAAGTTTTTGTTTCCAAGTAGGTCCTATCATAAGGGCGACATATTGGTCAGTTATAACTTATACATAGTTGATTTTCTTGGCACAAACAGACGGATTAAGGTAAAGTACTTGAAAATTTGACTTTTTCAGGATTTCTATCAGCGGCGGCTTGCATCCAGACGAGCTATATGAAACATTTTAAACCGATGAGCACAAACGTCTTGTAATAATTGTATGTGATTGAACCCTCGCCTCTTTGAGAGGGAACCCTCTTCCATTAAGCAACATCCACTAGCATGAGATGAGATTACCCTTCACTATAAATTAAAACTCTACCTCCTTGTTGAAATTCTAAATCTATACGTAAATTTCATCCTCCCACTCATTCCTCCACACAACTCCCTGCTAATCCGCAACACACTTTCACAAGAAACGTAAAACAAAAATTAAAAGGAAGCGACGACAGAGACGAAGGTACTGAAAATTACAATATCCTTCCCTAACTTGCGCTTCCATGCCCCCTTTCTCCCCCCACATTGCAATACTTGAAATTCAACCTTTCTTTCTTCCCTTGCTAAATATTCACTTTCTCTATCGTATTCTCAGTCTTATTTCTATTTGCAATTCAAATGTTTTATTCGACTCGGATGTCCCAATTTATTTCAACTCCCCAGTTTCCTATTCTTTCAGTCTCATTCGTAAGCAACCATAACTTGTTTATCTACAACGACAAAATCGTATTCCAGTGAGAATGGAAAAACAAAGACGACGAATGCACTGGCTAATGAAATACTGTGTTCTTTGGATTTGTTGTTGACAAACATAAACAGAGAACGCGCAAAAGAATTTGAAAAGTAAACATGAATAAGCTCACTTACTGGATATAACCACCACAAGCATGTTATAAAAATTATAAATTACAAAGGATTAAAAAGGTAATACTCATACTTCAGAGTGCTCTTACAGACATTGTGAAGGAAATCAAAGAGCTAATTAATTTTGGTCTTTTTTGTATTTGAGTTACGCTGTGAGTAGCAAGACAGTTTTTACAAGTAATGTATGAGAGCCACGACTTATAACATATCTCCATGTGACAAATGTATTCATATCAATATTAAAAACGACTATTTACTTTTAAAAAAATCAAAGTTACTAAAAATTTTATATATTTATTTTTTTACAATTCTTTCTGCGAATGAAGATTGCCTGAAGAGGTAATACCGAAGACCGAAATAGGCTCCTATACAAGATTAGGAGACAAAGCATTGAATATATTATATGATTTTTAAGGCCCTGTATAGAATTTTTTAAAGGAAGAAAAATTCATTTACATAATTGTTTCGTAATTGAAAGCATTTTACGAAAACTAACAAATAAATTAGAAATTTGCCATGGTTTTCTACCATAAGCCCAATAACTAAAAAAATCACTTGATATGTTGTTACAAAATATGGAATGGTTAGTTCATATAATTACGTTCCTTTTCTCAAATAAGTGGAGATTTGAAGGTCATTGCCATCTTATTAGGACGCAAGGGATTTACGAAGTAACCTTCTGATGCCTTCTATGCTTATGAATAAAATATAAATAAATATGATACATCAAATCTATATATATTTCACAACCCAGAATATATAATATATGTTTGACACCACAACAGAATTAAACTGTTCCCCAAACATTTTTGTGCACCCTACACCAAAACTGGATCGTATTACACATTAAAAGAGTGTCTCTAAGAGCTACTCATAAAATCATAAGCCAGGACAGTACAGTGTCAAGTATGATCCATCTAACATTAAAAATTATGGATCCATCATATCTAACAGAACGGTCATACATACGAGTGTTTCTTTCATTTCTACTGAATGTGCCACTGGTATTGATGGTTTAGTATTCCCGTTGTGGAGCAACACTGCTTTGAGGCTTAGCCTAGAAGAGTCAATTTCCATTCTTGTGGGATGTGTTTTAGTCCTTTCTCTTTCATTAAACCATATATATGTACATGCACAAAGAGGATTTTTCAAAGCACGTTTACTGGAAAACTGTTCAAAAAATGGAATTCTGGCATTGGGAGCTAGCAAACTCCAATGTTGCAGACGGCTGTTTCGTGATATTTATCCCTCACTAAGTCATCTGGAGCATTTACAGAGCCACGGTTGGATAACTTAGATTTCTGCCGATTTTTATTCTTTTTTAGACAGTAATGGAACACTTTCGTGTTCATATTCGTTAATAGCTCAAAAAAATGACTTAATTTGCCTATATTCTCCTATGTGGCATAAACTTTGTTAACTAGTGAATTTAGAAGAACAATAAAGACTACAATCTTTGTAAAAATGTCTCCTAGTAAACTGGAACAATACCAAATGAGTTGCGACAAGACTTTTTCATAAGATTCCTCTGACAAATGATATGGAGTATTTCAAACGGAACAAATTCTTACACTTGGTTCTTAAATACATAATGCATGAACTGTTGTTGTTGTTGTTATTATTTTTATTATTATTATTATTACTACTACTATTATTAGTTTATAGTTTCAGTTGCATCAATGTGTTACAAGATACATAGTAGGCCTATAGGAAGGAAATAAGAAGTGTTCCCTCTACATGTCGTGCTCCCATATTTTTAGACATTCAGCTGAGTATGAAGATGGTAAGGTGCCTTCAAAGATTTATAAACTCACGTGTGTTATAACTAAACGTGTGTTTATAAATCTTTGGGTGCCTTATGCAAAGCTATCTTCACCCAATGATTGCTCATTATAGCCTACTTGTTCTATTAGAGGATGAGCTTACCCCAGTGCAATAGGTAGATAGATAGATAGATAAAGTTCTTATGCTGGAGACATTCACAGAATGTATAGCAACGTCAGAAAACTAAACATTACGGGCTACCAATTGATACTGAAAAATTCGTCAAGGTCATAGATTGGGTTGGCCACCAATTTAGTCTTGAGTGCCCTCTTGAAGGCGTGTAGGGTTGACTTCTTAATGCCATCAGGTAAACTATTGAATAATTTGATAGAGACTGTGTCAAAACTTCTTTGAGTGATGCTGAATTTGTTTTTATTCGGATAAACGTTATCTCTATTTCTAGTTAAATAGTTATGAGCATAAAGATTATCAGTGGAAGTGCAAACATTATTTTTCATATCAGCAGGCAGCTCAAGACATACATTGATGGCAAACTCAAGATCCCTAATTTAGAGAACAAAGGTTTACAATGAGATTCTAAGGGAGCTCCGCTGATAATCCTCACAGCTATCTTCTGCAAAATCAAAATTTTCTTAGCAGTCGAATGATTGCCCCATAACAGAATTCCGTAACCTAGGTGGCTGTGAACAAAAGCATAGTAAACAGTTAATAAGGAAGCAGGACCTAGGCTGTGACTTAGTAGCCTTAAGATAAATAAACATTTACTAATTTTGCTAGCAACGTAGTTTGTATGAGATATCCAGCCCAAGCCAGGTTCAATGTGAATACCTAAGAATCTAAAGTATTTGTCTCGATCATACTCTTGAGGTCTAATATTAAATTTCAAATCAACTGTTTTAGCATAATTTAATTTGAGCTTATTAGCATTTCACCATTCAAGAACCTTAGTAGACATTTGATCGACTGTGATAGTTAAAAAGTCAGAATTCTTATGAACTGCATTGAGTGCCAAGTCGCCAGAAAATAAATAAGTTTCCAGACATTCATTTTGAACATTTACAGACAGATCGTTTATGTATATAATAAATAGAACAGGCCCAAGAACGGAGCCCTGAGGGACACCATTCATAATTTGCTTAAATTCAGAGGTTTTACCATTGAAACACACGGATTGGTATCTTCCATTTAAATAAGATGATAATAACTCAACACTAGCATTACCAAAACCATAGAAAGCAAGCTTTTGGAGAAGAAAACTGTGGCACACGGTGTCGAAAGCCTTTGTTAAATCAATGAATCTACTGTGAACAAAGTTACCAGTTTCTAGTCCTTCAAAGCATATTTTAACAAAAGCAATAACAGCATCTATAGTACTACGTCCAGCTCTAAATCCGTATTGGGTTGGAGTGAAAAGACTATTACTTTCAAAGTATTGTACAATCTGTTTGATCAATAGAATCTCAAATACTTTAGAAACAATTGGAACAATGCTAATAGGCCTGTAATTGTTATAATCATGTTTGCATTTCTTTTTATAAATGGGAATTACCTTGACGAATTTCAGCATGTCAGGGAAAATACATCTATCAATGCAACAGTTAAAAATATGCACCAGAGGTTCACAAATTAATTCTGAAGCTATTTTAAGAATCTTTGCGATCATACCATATACATCTAGAGAGGAGCTGTTACTGAGTTTGAGAATGACATCATACATGGCTTCGACAGAAGTATGCTTGAATGTAAATGTGCTGTTAGGTTTGTCTAATAGTGGAAGGAAATCCATAGCGGTACTGTCATTAGGAATATTAGATACAATGCTTTCAGAAATGTTAACGAAGAAAGAATTAAAACCATTAGCATTCAAAACAGAAGAAGATGTGTTAGATTTGGAATTATCATTCAAAATGTCAGAGACGACAGACCAAGTAGATTTGCATTTATTCTTAGAATTACCAATAACATTAGAATAATAATTGATTTTGGTTGACCGAAGCTTTGAATTGTAAATTTTTTTAGTGCAGCATATTTACATTTAGCAGAAGTCACTCCATAATAAGTAAAAACTTATAATAGAATAGGCAAAGGTCAGATGGAGAAACTTGAACTAAAGGAAAGGAAGATTTTAAGAAAAATCATAGGACCTAAATTTCAGGATAATAAGATGATATACATCAAGAATGAAACCCTCTACAAGAAAATTGAAAAACTTTCAGACACTATGCGAAAAAGGAGGATAAATTTCTATGGTCATCTTCTTAGAATGGACTCTGTTAGATTAACCAAACAAATCTTTGACTTCTTCCGCAACCGCAAAACAAAACCCAACTGGTTTAAAGAAACTGAAAAAGACCTAGTCGAGTTAAAAATCACAGAAAATTCACTATTAGATCGAACGGCTAAAATAATAACTAAAGACGAAAATACAAGGTTCCAAGACAGGTCGTCACTGAAGTCCAAACCTATTGTCTCTGAAGAAGAGAGGAAGAGAAGATCAGAAAGAATGAAGAAATATTGGGCACTTAGGAAGGAACAACACACAAAGAAATGACTGGTTCAACGTACCCCAAAGAGGGTGAAACGAAAGAAGAAAGAATAGACATTTATCTCTTAAAACATTCAACTCCCTAGTGTACCAATTATTTTTACTACCTTTCATACTAATACCTGACTTGACGAACTTTAAAGGAAAAGCCTTATCTACAATGTGTTGCAATATATAGAATAAATATAGAATAAATAAATATAGAATATAGAATAAATTATTAAGTTTATCATTAATATCATGTACACTATATATACCAAACCAATTCACCTGTTTCAATAAATATATAAAATAAACAATAGAGCCAATATAAGGATTAGAGAAATCGAAAACTTCCATCGGAAATCGAAAAGCTGAGATAGCATATTCGTACAGACAGCATATTCAAAATATAATACAGTGCACATGAAATACTACAGTAAATCAATAATAACAATATAATAACTTAATGCTAATAAATAATAAAGTTAAACAAGAAATCGTGACATAAATTCACTAGCAGAATGAAATTTCCTTTCACATCCCTATTTCCTTTTAAAAACATTAAATCTTTATTAACTAATTTAGAAGGCAACCCATTAATAAGAAGACTAGGTGTAAACCTATGACATTTCGGATATTTAGACATTATTCTATATTAGTAAATATGGATACATCTGCTATCAAAATAATTTATTAATTAGATTATTACTTTCATTTTTTATAAAACCTGACTTTTGTTTTATATACTATCTAGAATACCATCACTATATGTTTAAAGAATCCCTAAAAATTAAACTCAAAATCCTCTTTTACATAATAAATAACTTAGTTTATTAACAATGTATGGCTGTCCCAAAATTAAAATACTGTAGGAAAGAATCCCGTGAGTAAGCATCAGAGACCTTCGCATTATTATCAGTTTATCACCATCACTCCCATTATAGATTACTTACAAGCTTTTGAATGCACTGAGGAAGAGGTTTCGTGGTTGCTAGTGCTCCTGCTAGTTTTCAAAGTATCTAAGTTGCTGTCAGTGAGCCACATGAATAGCAGAAGTAAAGGACGTGTCACATAATTACAAGGAAGGTTAATAGCCTATATTGTGATGCTCAATTTGGGCACTCCACGTAAGAGGCTCCATGATTACAGGACAATGACTTTGCAACGACCTCAGAGTAAAAGCAGCTTTCCAAAGCATTAGAATGGCCAGGAAACGAACAAATGAATAGCAACCTAATTGCGCTTCTCAACTGCTAACTCTAGGAGTTACAAGGAAACCACAACAAATGGTACCATATCTTGACGAAAGTATTGCGGATTAGCAATATGGAATCACGTTTCAGTGTTAAGTTAGAAGGATATACACTTTTGCAAGTCAAAGAACACATTTTTAAAATTATTTTCCCTTTTAGCATATATTTCATTCTTAATTTGGTGAATCAATTTAATGTGCATAATATAATATTCAATGGATTGCGGTATAAACTTTGGGGAATCATCTCATTCGTCGCTTTTAACGTTCTCTTACTGTACCAAAGGTAGCCTAAAGTCTTGTATTCGACCTGAAATTCAATGTCGAGTTTTGAGCATAAATGCAGATTTTGAGGCAGTCTGAATAAATAAAAAAAATGCTATTTTCAGAAACATGTGTGTGTGTGTGTGTGTGTCTGTGTCTGTGTCTGCCTGTGAACAGCAAACAGCTCGAAGAGGAAAAAATGTATAAAAGCAAATATTATGTATGTACTATATAGCTTTCAGGGAAGTGACACGAAGAACAGCGATGACTTCTCTTACTTTTCTACTATTACTTTTCCACTTTTTCTGAAGAAAATTTTATTTTTTTGTTATTTCCTTGAAAACAGTTCTGACGATTTATTTTAAATGTTGTACACTACAGGTGCTTATGCTAAGAGCTGAAACTTCTATTTGAAATATTTGATCGTAAACTTTTTTGAAGAATAGTTAGTTATACGCAAAACATATTTTATGCACCGTTTAACCCGTTAGTGCATTATATACCCTTTATATAAAATTTTTCTTAAATTTTTAATAGATTAAAGGAAAATAGCTCTAAAGAAAAATGAAAATACCTATACATTTTTCAAAATAGGGCACATATATGAGCTTAAAGATTGTGTTAACTGAGAATATTATAGGATATTGTTATATCTAGTTATACTGTGTTATGAGAAATTGTTTTTAGCGCATTTAAGGTTTTGCGGAGTCAGATTAAAAAATCCACCCAAACCGGGAATCTAACCCAGTCCGCGAGAATGGAAGGCTGGGATGCTGGTGTGTAAACTGACAATGCGCAGTTTGATACTTCCTTTTTCCTCTACAATTTTCTGCATTTGTTTTAACTGCGCCAGCTACTATGGCTCTAGAAGCTTCTTAAACTGGAGAGATTCTGGCGTTGTCAATATTATGTACTGTAACGTATAAATCAACTAAGTTCCATACTGGAAGTTTTATAGGCATAGATTAGAAATTCAGTTCTACATCCGTATGACTTCATTTGAGTGAGTTAATACATCAAGAAACCGTGACACTCGAACGCAGACTTTTTTTTATTGGTTCACAAGCGCTGTGGTCTGTCTACAAGTCCCACGAGGGGCAGGTTGAAATCTGGTCAGGGAATTTGGAGTTCCAGAAGTTGATACAAAAAAGTGTGCAACACTTGTGGGATAACTGATCCCTTTACATGATATAAATTCCGAAGATAAATTGGTCGTGGTTACCTGGACACACATGTTAAAACGTTTTTCCTAATAAATCATGTACAGTCTGCTGGTACTTCATGCCCGACCTCGTGTACATCCTGGATACAGTTCTAATGTCATACAGAGTTTTCTTTCTTTACATTTCACTTGTCTTCTTCAATCTTCTGACCTCTATCAGTAAGAATCAAGAAATGGATTTTACTGGTGATTTAAGAAAGTTTTAAGTTTTATCTATTTTGATTAAATGACGCCATTCACGAAACGCTTTTATTCATCTTAAATGAGACTGCAAAGCAAGGTAATGAAAATAAACTATGAAATTCAATTTAAAAAACACATAAGCAATATTAAACCAGCAAGATAATATGAAACCTAGGATAGCGTATTAGTGTACACAGGCCTATAACTTTTATAATCTACCTAATTATAAACTTCTATTTTTATATTCAATAACAAAAATGAAGTTACACATAACTTTTAAAGTCAACAAACATACGTAATATATACATAAACCCTAATAAGTCAATATTCAATATTCAGTTATCTTCTAATTATAGGCTATAGTTTTTAAATTTATTTAAATGTTGACAATATATACCTTGTAGGCCTAAATATAAGAACACTAGCCTATACATTGATAAAACAAAATTGAGCGCAGGATTGTAATATAACAATTACAATGTAGGTTTCTTCAAAGAAATTAGCCATTGACAAAATAACAAATGAACAGATGGACATCAAAATTTAATGGCCTGTTGATAAACCTAATAGAAGTCGATAGACCGACTAGATTACAACACTAAGTGTTCTGCACGGTGGTAAAGTCGCATTGTAGGGTGGCCCACTTTCAAAACCAATTTTCTTGTCATAAAACACCTAATATCACACGTATTTTGTTATAGATTGTTCTCTGGAGAACTGATGTTGCCTCAACGAATGTTTGTGTCCAAACCACCCGCCCTAAACACGATCTAGCGAAAAGTGTCGTGAATGACGCCATATTTTTATATAGAAACTCGTGATTGGACGTTACAGGTCTGACGTCTCACCAGCAGACCACGTAGAATTCTGGGAAGCAGGTGCACCAATATAACGAACCTCGCGGGACATACAACATGACACATTTACGAAACGGGAGAAATCAGAACGCCTTACTGAATTAATATGACTGTTCCTAACCTAACAGAACCTGTCACTAATTAGTAATTTCGGGAGAATTCAGAATGCCCTACTAAATTAATATGACTGTTAATAACCTAACAGAACCTGCCACTAATGTAGAATCTTTGATAACTGATAAGTAATGTACAAGAAGCGTCATGTTGGTTAACCTGTCTCCCTGGAAAACAAAACACATCACCCGTCCGTGGAAACCTTCGCATATCGCGAGGTGGGCCACCCTACATTGCGACTTTGCCAAATAGTTCATATGTGCATACACACAATAGGTCGAATATTGAAATATTACTTCGTAAATAAACAAATAAACTGGTTTGCATGGAGTTAGATGCAGAAAGATGTCATTCTCAAACCTCGGAATAACTTATAAAACCCTGCAAAATATTTTCTCACCCATACGAAGGACGGGTAGCAGCTAGCATGTTCCAATATTCCTGAATTATCACACAGAAGAAACTGTCATGTCAGGAGCTCTTTTTTCAAAATGCTGTAGCCTAAGTTCATTGATTTCGAAAAGTGAATTAGAGATAGCTCCATATACTTTATTATGTTAGCTAACAGTACAAGTGTCTAGATCTAACAAAACAACTAGGGATATATATTAACTAAATCTTGGATGGAAAGAGCAAATAAATAATATAACGAGGAAATCCTTGAAAGCACTACATTTTACGATGCGCATATTAAAAAAAGTCAGTCCGAAGGCAAGAGAGTTAGCATACAGAGCACTAATACGTCCAACAATGGAATATGCAGCTATAGGCTCCCATTATATAGAACTTAATTGGCAATCAAGAAGTTACCCAAACGAGCGCTTGTGCCTAGAATAGTAATCACAAATCGTTTTGGTAGTTTCATACGTCTCGGAGTTACTGGACTCGCTGCAGTGAAATGGACACTAACCTATTCAAAGTAAATAAAACCTTGCATTTGGCTAGACGAAACTAAACCACGGCTGAACAACCTATTTGATGTATTTAAATAACTGATTCTAAACCTGGTCAGTATTACTTGAATTATAAGCATACAGACAGACACAGACTTTTACGGTAAAGATGTCACGACTGCCTAACCATGTTGTTGCAACCACCACCCCTCCTCGTGTTATTAATACAATTACCTTTTCTGCAGCAATCCTCACTGCATAGCAGGTTCAGAAGTCTCCTTGCACTTTATATTGAAGCAAACAACACTGATCAACACTAATAGTACTCCAATGACATAATTAATAACACGAAATCGCTGGTAATAACTCGCCACCACAACTTTGTATCATGAAGACGCAACTCTATAGAGCTTTATCTTCATACTATGAATCACGTGACCTACAGCAGTGGAGTAGACGGAAGAGGTTCGTCATAGCTATGCACAGGTATTTGGAAATAAAACACAAGATGATTCCTAAACAGTAATACAGGGCGTTCAAATGTTACATACTAGCAGGTGCCCGCGGCTTCGCCCACGATGTTTAATTGAAAAATTAAAAATTAAGTGTATAAAAACTATTAAAGCATTATATTTATTAACACTTGCACGCGAATCATTCATAAACTATACCATTAATAATTAATGAAACAGCTAAAATTCCGGCTTCAGAGTACATTCCACGATTAGAAAGCGCCCCCTGGGAAAACGATCTCAGATTCGATTATGCAGTTCCAAAGGAACCTGTGAACACATAATACGTATTGTTTCTCAACTGTCTGTTGACAGAAGAATATGATGTGAATTTTATTTGATAAATTCAGTGTAATTTTCAGAAATTATATAATTTTCCAAGAGAAGGAATGGTTTGTTTGGATTTTTATTGTCCGCGATACTCCCTTGGTTAAACTATCAATAATATTATAGCTGGTACTCGCGGCTTCGCCCGCCATTATTAATTGACTCCAAGATTTTTAAGAAATTTGCACTGGCAGCTTATTAAAAATGTTTGTGGTTCAGAGCTATGAACATTGTAAGTAAAAATAGAATTAGAATATTTGTTCATTGTGTTCATTTCAATTAGGCCTTCCTAACGGTTTTCCTAACGGTATTATATTTGTATAATATTGTGAAAGTTTACACTGCGAGAGACGAACATCGCCGAGTACGCCCGATGTTTCACGAAGCGGGCGAGCGAGTAAGCACGCTATTTAGGGCCGTTGAATTGTATAAGAGTAGATAGTAATTTTATATTTTATATTAATTATAGGTTCTAAAGAGCATTGCAACCTCAAATATGATCTAAAAAACAGCGCGCAGAATGACGAAGAATCCTCACAAATTGTTCCACACAGAAGTAAAAAAAATAATAAAGAATGGCAAACGGGCACTTCCTTGTGGTGTTTCTAAGATAACACTAAGAACGTACAAAACATTTTTCTACTCGATACGAAGGACTGGTGACCAGCTAGTTCTATATCAAGATATGAAAGGAGAAAATGATATTGTCAATGCCCAGAGTAGATTTTTATTTATGTAGATTTTATTCACTATTATCGATTTATAGGAATGAATTATATCGATAGCACCTCTAATTTGATCGATTACGTCAAATCCTAGCATCATACAACTTACAAAGCCCCCTGTGTACACTGAAAAGAATAGTGTTAACATGGGGACTGCTCCTGCAATGTGAATTTCATTTAGTGAGTTCAGTGTTATATTTTTAAAAGTATGTTACTATATATTTTTAGAAATTGTATAATATTACAAGGGAAGGGCTGGTTTGATTGTACTTTAATGTAACCTTCGTTTTTTGTTTTTTGTTTTTCTCTCTCTGGTTGAAGAGGGTATCTGTGAACATTTTTGTACAGATTTCACAAAGCAATCATCAAGTAAAATCATAAATGGGCTCTAAGTTTGAAATCGATTAGGAAAATTACATGATTTCTATAAATGGAAAATCTAGCATGTTGATAAAAATCCGAGCATTTCTAGTAATTCTATAAAGCTTTTGCTCTTACTAGTAGGTGCCCGCTGCTTCGCCCGCGATTGTTTACTCAACTGCTAGACGTTTTATTTAAATCACTTAACATAAAAGTAATTACAACATTGTAACTTTAATTGTTTTTACATAAATTGCAGGCATTACATCATTTTATTCTTAATTATATTGTTTAACGTTAAAAATATAATTAAACGAACAAAAAGAATCCTATGCTGCCTTATGAACTTAAAAATTCGAAATGAAACGATTAAAATGAACCATAGATTCATGAACCATGTCCAAATTTTGCAAAACAATTCCATTATAACGATTGATAATTAAAAAAAAAAAAACTAAAATCCCGATTTCGAGGTGCACTTCACGAATAAAGTGCACCACCCGCAGGAAAAAAAGACCTTAGATTCGAGTTCCTAGGAAAAAAAACCGCATACTGTGTTCCGTCCAAACCATTCAATGTTTTCCCATTAAGGCGTGCATTCATTCTTCCCTTCTGTCCAACTTTAAAAAAAAATCAGATCTCTGCGAATCGTAAACATATGAATTAAGATAGCAACCGAGCAAGGCCATCTTGAATTAATTTCACAATTGAATACTGATTTCCACAAGAATCGAATGGCTCGTGTGTTTCTTATGGAAGGTATTTCGTCTCCTCGAAAACATTTTATTTTTAGGATTAAAACCCACAATTTTGCAAAATCCTTTCTTAGTGTGCGCTTACATTATGAAACGAAGGTACTATCAAAATTCGAAGTCTCTACCTATTATAGTTTAGGCTCTACCATAATGAATAGAATGAGAAAGTGTGATGACTCGGCCGCTCAGGAAATGGTGGGTATAGGGAGAGCGGCGGTCCACCGAAACACTGGCAGCACCTTCGTTTGCGTTTCAGCCTCTAAATGCGGCATCGTGATAATTTGGCACCTTATGATTAAATTCGCAATCTTTAATTAACCTTTGGTCCTATTTCTGTGAAATTTGTGCAGAAATAATCTACACACAACAGTCCTTCTGATGGTTAAATCAGAGACTTAAAACATGCGGACATAAATGTTTTTATTTCATTATATAAACCTCACCAATTACACAAAATTCATGGAGGGTGAAACGGAATTTGACTATGCGACAATTTTTTTTTCATTTTTGTGTCCCGTAAATACTTCAAGCGAGAAAGTTTTAGTGAAATATTTCAATTTTATTTTAAATTCAGTACCACCTTTATATCTTGAATGGTTTACGAGTAATTGGGTGGTAATTATTCCGGGCGCTACAGCTGTCTGAATGATGTGGGACGATCGTGAACTGTCGAGGGTGAAGCAAATTTCACTATGCGACATTTTTTATTTTATTTTTATGTCCAGAAAGAGCTCAAGCCTGTAAGGTTTAGTGAAATATTTGAATCTTATTATAAATCGAGTACCACCTATATATCTATAATGGTTTACGAGTAATAGTAATTACTCCAGGTGCTAAAGCTATCAGAATGATATTGAGGTATTAGCAGGCATCTTTTCCATAAAATAGGCTACCAGCAATAACGTAAAAATCTTTACATAATTTATTCGTGGACTCAATAATAATACTATATTAACTGACTACTTGTACCCATACTGCAAGATTGACCCGCTAGGGAAAAGAAGTGAATGAAGCTTTTTTTTAACTTCGTAAATCTGCACTACTTTTATTTATGCATTTATTGGATTATTTATCATATTTTCTGTTCATTTATGTTAGTAATTTTTATGTCTAATTATCATAGCAAATGCCTTATTAGTGAGATATTCCAAGACGTGTAAAGCAGCTCGAAAATTGTTAAACGTATCTAACAATTCATTTTAGATAAGGTGAGTCATTTTGAAATAGATTGATGTATTATTTTGTTTAAGAGTGTTTGCAATTTTTCCTATACCGCCCGTAGTAATCTTGCTTCCGCGAGTCTCAAACGGAGTAACTGCTACCTAGTGGCGGAACCAGTGAACTACCTCAGTCATCACACTTCTCCTCTATTCATTATGATAACATTGTAACAATCCGTCGCCGTGGGTGAGTCGGTAGCGCGCCTGTCTTCCACTCCGGCGGCCCGGGTTCGATTCCCGGCCGGGTCGGGGATTTTTGAGTAGTGAAAACTCCCTTTCCCGGGTTCAGGACTGGGTGTTTGTCAGTAGGTTAAGATAATGCACATTGTGCGCGATTCCTTTAAAAAAAAATAATAATAACATTGTAACATCAAGTTCGTAAAGTTGCGGAACTACCTCAACGCTTAGGTTTTGATGAGCGAAGTATCTAATAAGCATTTATTTTCCAAACGATTTGAGGGGGGAAACGTGAATTTTTATAAAATCTCGACTAAAACCAACATAACAAAATGCACCATTTCTACGTGCCTGGTTTAGGCATATAGAAAAACAATTTTTGGGGACGAAAATATCTTAAGTTCGATCCCGTGAATACAAAGTACCTACAGCATTATAAGGAATATACATTGTATCCAGTATTTGTTTAACCTTTGTTTCTAAACGAGTTACTATGATACTATATGCCAAATCTCGATTTTTACTTTCTCGCATATACGTAGTATAGAGAAAGTATTGTGATCGTGGCAAAAAATCGAAGTCGAGATAACACCGGGAGAGCACGTTTTATGAAGCCTAGAAACCGAAATTTTTTTTTTGGAATGACGTCTGTCCGTCTGTCCGCCTGTCTGTGGACATGCACAGCGGATAAACGGTTCATTGTATTTAGGCCTACTTCATTTTTTGAATTAACAACTTTTTCGAAATTTTGTCAAACCGCCCAGAAATTTAGTTTTACAACTGAAATATTAAGGGGGCTTTTCATGAAAACTTTTTTAAAAATTTTGGTTTTTTAAAAAATGGCTCTAACGATTTTAATAAAAATTTAAAATTGGAAACTCTCATTTATGACTAATAAAATGGCTATAACCGTATTTCTGCAAAAATGACTTAAGGGATACTTTACTCGTATCCATTTTAAATTTTTCTAGATTATATCCATTACAGCAGGCGATACATGAAAACCTATCACAGTAAAGTTGTAGAAAAATTTAAAATGAACATTTTTTGTTCGACACATTTCTTTGTACATTTAATAGATATCAAGATAAAAAAGAAATATGTAGGGAGTTGGGCTAGGTAGGAGTCTAGGATCCCTAACATATAATTAAATAAATTTCTCCTACTAAAAATATTCCTTCTGGTAGCTGGTTGAGCAGTGGATGATATGAAATAATAGTATAATAATTCAAACAACAGAGTTAACAATTTATTTGTATATAAATCCAAGTTGAATACAATATAGTTACTGTATTGGTCCAGATTTGGTTAGGACCAAGAAATATGTCCAAGACTTCAGAAAATTATAAATGCAGAAATTATAATAATTCTTTCAAAGTTGAGAGCTCTTCACATTCGAGCTATTACAATAAATGGTGCAAAAATATGTTGCACAAACTTTCTCGCATATACGTGTTAAAGGCTAGCACAGAAAAAAGTAAATTATAGGGACAATTAAATTTTATTTATTACATTTTCATAAAACTAAGAAGTATCTAGAACGGAAACCATCAGAGTCGATCTTCATGTTTAATGCTTTACCGTGAAATAATAATAATAATAATGAATGACAGTAAAACTGCATATTATTAGTACTACTATACTACTACGGGAAAATTCAAATATAAGTCGCACCTTGGGATAAATCGGCCCCACCCAACCCACCCACCAATGCAGTTTCTTTTCTTCCACGATCTATCGAATTCTTCTCTCCTCGTATTATGAAGAAACTCGTGATTGGACGTTGAGGTGTGACGTCATACCACTAGACGAGAGGTGACAGGGTGACAAACTTCGCGGGAGATATAATATGCCACATTTTCGAAACCTACAAACAGTGTATCGTACATTATTCGAAAATGCAAGGGCGCTTCGCTACGGCTGCCGCCTCCGCTTCGCGCACTTAACTATGTGGTTAGTGTTATGCATTATTTAGCTATATGTAGAGGTTAATACAAGGCACTTTCGACAATATATAAGGATAGTGGGTGCAAGGCACTTGCAGCAATAAATAAGGACAGTTGGTCACTCTGCTTCGCTCAGAAACAAAATACATCACACAGTCCGTGCAAATGTGAATATCGAATGGGCGGAACTTAAGGGGCGACTTATAATTGAATTTCGCCACAACTGTACTACTACTACTACTACTACTAAGGTTATATTGCACGCAACTGCATGTAGGTTATATCACGTGTTTAGTATGGTTGCGTGAACCATTAGTCTATAGTAGCAACTCATTCGTGTCATCTGATTCTATTGTTTAGTGATGTCTTCTTTTGTGATATTCAGTTTAAACTATTATAATATCCAGTGACGTAGCGGCGATGAGTCAAGGAAAGTAAGCATGTCCTACAAACCCGGCGTTTGCCTTTGCGAATGAGGAAACTATGAAAAACCCAAGTCAATTTGGGCGGCCACAAGGTTTGATTTGAACTCAGGACCTCTTCCCTGTTAGCCCATATCACCTCGCTGCAATTGGTTTTGGTGTGTTCATTGCGACTGAGCTAAACTGGTTGCTTTTCACAACAATAAGTGTACATTAGGCCTATAGTTTTCTTGTTACTAGGGGCAACAAAATGTCATTCATATTTTAATTGACATGCACGTTCTGAAATTCGCATTTAAGCCGTACTTATTTCGTTTTTATCTTGATATCTATTAAACGTATAAAGAAATGTGTTAAACAAAAAAATGTTCATTTTAATTTTCTCTACAACTTTACTGTGGTAGGTTTTCGTGTATCGCCTACTGTAATGGATATAATCTAGAAAAATTGAAAATGGATACGAGTAAAGTACCCCTTAAGTCATTTTTGCAGAAATACGGATATAGCCATTTTATTAGTCATAAATAAGAGTTTCCAATTTTAAATTTTTATTAAAATCGTTAGAGTCATTTTTTCAAAAATCTAAATTTTTAAAAAAGTTTTCATGAAAAGTCCCCTTAATATTTCAGTTGTAAAACTAAATTTCTGGGCGGCTCGACAAAATTTCAAAAAAGTCCTTAATTCAACAAATGAATTAAATACAATGAACCGTTTACCCGCTGTGCTTGTCCACAGACAGACGGACAGACAGACAGACAGACAGACAGACGGACAGACGTCAAACCAAAAACACGTTTTTCGGTTTCTAGGCATCGTGAAACATGCTTTCCCGGTGTTAACTCGATTTCGATTTTTTGTCACGATCACAATACTTTCTCTATACTACGTATAAGCGAGAAAGTAATAGTAAAATGCGAATCCTGCACAAAGTGCCAAATGATTCGGTAATTATACAAGCTGCCAAGTTGTGGTCAGGTTAGGATTTAACCTTAATGTTTTACATTATGAGTACTTAACTTTTGATTTGTAGAGAGTATGTAGGTTGTCCTGGACTCGTTTGAAAGTATTAATAAATGCCTAAGATCCCATCGGTGATGTTCCGTTATGTTTTAGTTCGTAGAAGGTCATGCTTCTGTAATTCGTTTTTAGCAGGCCTTGCTTGCTATCTTGTTTTTTATTTATAATTGAACAAATGAATTTTCAAATATTTGTTATTTATGGGTATTGTAATATCAAAATTATATTCTTTTTGTGTATTGTATCCAATCAGAGACTGGATATTTTGTCATATTGTTTTGATAGCCAATAAGGCTTTACTTTAGCTTCATTCTTTTTCTTCATCAATTCAAGTCAACTGTGTCTCATTAAGACATTAGTTCTTCTAGGCTTTAAATGCCTATTCTTCTTCATAATCAATTCAACTATTACTCATAAAGACATGAGTTTTCTTCTTGGCTTATCAATGCCTATCTTTACCTATCAGATAGATCTGGTGGTTCACTTTCAATAGCTGAAGCAATCAGCTCTTCGATTCACATTAAGGTTTCATATGCCTTATTGATTCTGAAGACTACTAACGATCTAAATACTATTATCACCCATCGTGTGATTCATCGAGTCTTCTTCCTTTTGGTGTTGGCGTCGCAAGATCTCAAGCTAACATCTTTAACAACTATCAAAAGGTGGTATTTAATTAATTCAAAGGTACGTCATTTACTACTTAATTTATTTGAAGAACAATTTGGACGTAAGTTCATCATTGAACTAATATACGTGTGGTTTTGATCGAACTGATTAAGCCATCTCAAAGATATTTATGACCTTTAACTAAGGAATTTGTATTAAACATTGTGATATCTACAATTTCATCAGTGTTTATGAATAATAATATTATATACGTCCAAGGAATCCAGAATTTATAAACTGAGCATGTATTGTTGTTTGTGACAATAAATTGTTACATACCAGAGAAATCTATCTAAAATGTATTGGGCAAGTTTGGCTTATCTATTTATAGTTTAAGTCTCTATCTCAAGAAGTGCTACGTCCTATGAATCTTGTGTACAGTCCGCTTGCTCTCAGCTTGCCCGTACATTTTACTGGTCCTCCGGGCCGGATATTTGAATCATTACCGGACCATTTATTGGATTCCTATTGCCGAATCTTGAATCATAACTGGACTATTATCTGGTGAATTGAACTGTAATATATACCAGAATTGTTCTCATCATAACAATAACTAAACAATAATTAATATTGTTACTGCCTCCATGTCTTCTGCATGTTTGAGGTGAAGGCTGGAGGATCTATTGTTAAACTAGTGTTATAAGTTTACATGCTTGTAAAACCTACACAGACAGCAACACTTACACTAGTACACATATCACACCTGATATTGTATTGTTTCAACGTCCATTGCATTGGACGTTTATGTACTGATTTGTCTTAACCCGTAACCGGGCATTGTATTTATTGTCATTTTGGCCCTAAGAGCGGGCAATTATTGATATTCATTGTAATCTGAGCTGTAAATCTAAAGAGATGGCTAATCAGGAGTTGAACATTAATGCTCTTAAAGCCAAGAGAACTCCTATAAAGGCTCAGATCACTCGCCACGTCAATACCTTTCTATCATTCACAGATCTTGATGATAAATCGCATAAAGAAATTATAGCCCGTAAGGCTAAGTTTAATGAAGTTCTGATCAAATACGAAGATATTCAGTCTCTGATTGACCAAGTCGAGTATTCAGAAGCTGAAGCAGATTATAGAGAAGATATTGAGCAATCTGTCTTTTCAGCCATATCTCATGTAGACTCTTTAATTGTAGCCTATGAGGCTAAACTTAAACAAGAAGTAGATGCTAAACTTAGACATGAAGCTGCAGAAGCAGAAGCTAAGACTAGGCAAGAAGCTGTAGAAGCAGAAGCTAGGACTAGACTAGAAATTGCAGAAATAGAAGCTAGGACTAAATTAGAATTAGCAGAATCAGAAGCTAGGACTAAATTAGAATTAGCAGAATCAGAAGCTAGGACTAAATTAGAATTAGCAGAATCAGAAGCTAGGGCTAGTCAAGAAGCTGCTCAAGCTGAATCTATAGCTAAACTAGATTCCATTGATTTTGCAAGAATTCAGTTCATTGATTTCGTTGAAGCTATTCAAACGTTAGTTATACGAGACGAAGCTTCATATTTCAAGGCTCTCAGTATGCGTAATGCATTTGAAACCATATTTAGTGAATATAAGAGTACATATGCTCAACTCAGTCTTAAGGAAGTGACGGAAGTCATTAAGCTTCAAAGACGAGAAGTTGAAGCGACTTTTCATGAAGCAATAGGTCTACTAAATGGCGCTATTGCTAAAAATAAACAGTTCTATGACCCTGATCAGGTCTCAGCTTCTGTAGTCCACCAGTCATCTACAGAATTGACTCCTTCACTCCCAAAACTTCCCGAGATCCGTCTTCCTCAATTCACAGGCGATCCTGCCTTGTGGATTGAATTCAGGGATACATTTTATTCCCTTGTCATTCAACACAAGCATATTTCTAACATGGACAAGTTCCAATATCTAAAATCATGCTTATCGCCAGAAGTCATGACTGTAATACAGAATATTCCTGTATCCTCAGCTACATTTGATGTAGCCTGGGAAACGTTGTCAGAAAGATTTGACAACAATCGTCTGATTGCTAATAGTCACATTGACAAATTATTTTCACCACCTTCTCTTGAAAAGAATTCTGCAGATTCTCTGCAAAGATTTATAGATCATTTCATAAGCACGGTGCATGCATTGCACTCCTTAAATACTAATGTCGATTTATCCGACTTAATTATTTCTAAAATGATCTTAGACAAACTCCCAGTTCATATTATTAGAGAATGGGAATCATCGCTGAAGTCTGACAGACTGCCTGAACTCAAGGAACTACTTAAGTTTCTGGAGACTAGAGTCCGGGTCTTGCAAATGACGGATTCAGCTCTAAAAAATCAGCCTTCAACTTCACAGAATTCGCAACTTATATCGGCTAAGAGCAAATCAGCTCAGTTTGTCAACAAATGTATTTGTTGCAAAAGGGATTCGCATCAAGTCTACCAATGTGATGTTTTCAAAGCAATGAGTCTTGCAAGCCGTAGCAATTTTGTTAGGACTAACCATTTATGTCGTGTATGTTACTCTTCAAGAGGTCATACCAAGGCTTGCAGCTCGTTCTCTTGCAGAGTGTGCGGAGAGAAACATAGTACTCTTCTTCACGATTATAGTGCTCAGAACGAGTCACAAATATCTAATACTGCAGGGATTATGTCAGCCTCTCATAATCATCAAAGCTGCTTACTTCCTACTGCAAATGTGTTTGTGATAAACAAGTATGGTCAACCCGTAGAGGTCACTGCCCTCTTAGATAGCGGCTCTGATTGTAATTTAATCAGTGAAAGGCTATTTAAACATTTAAAACTATCTCCTTGTCAGCAGCAAGCAAGGCTGACTGGAATATTGTCGTCTAAAGTAAGCACACATAAGCTTGCTTCTATAGAAATCAGGTCCCGAACAACTCGATGGTCTTGTAATACTGCTGCCATTGTTGTTCCGGAGATTTCAGAATCGAAGCTTCCAAGGTTTCCAATTAATGTCGCTAACTGGAATATTCCGCCTAACCTTCAACTGGCCAATCCCGACTTCAACACACCTAACTCTGTAGATTTGGTGTTGGGTGTTGAGGTTTTCTCGCAAATCGATTGTGTGGGTAACATTTCTGCTCCTAACCTACCCATCATTCATAACTCTCAACTGGGTTGGTACTTTGCGGGCAAGCTGCCCCAACCTTCTTCTCCTAGGTTGTCTGTTCGTAGGTCTAACAAACTTACACTTCATAAATCTAAGGATCTTAGCAATGGACTTCCTAATGATTTATCCTGCCAATCTAATACCTTAGATATGCATTATTCAGCCTTAGTAAATTCAAACCTGCAAAGGGTTTCTAATGCATCTCGCCAAGCGAGTTCAAGATTGACGTCTCTTAAGAGACGTTCTCTTTCTAATCCTGTATTAGCTAAGGCTTACAGGAATTCTATGTCCAAACACTTGAAATTGGGACATATGGAATCCGTTGGTCAGGTTTCCAACGAGAATTCCGACTACATCAAAACTTACCACCCAGAGTTAAGGACTTCAAACACCATGACAAATTCACCCTGGCGGGGTCAGTCTGGTTCAAGGTACAAAGGTTCGTACTGCCACGAATCTTTATGTGCAACCAATTGTCAATTTGGCACCAATGCCATTCTCAGAAGATGACAAATAGCTTAGTCATTCTCTGCATTTGTTCATATATTTTTAGGTAGATTTTCGAAGAAAAATCTACCTATTGCAATGGATACCACTTTATGATTTTAGAAAAATTCTTTCATATCTTTACGTTTCATGCTCCCCTAAGTACGAAACCACCGCCCGTAAAAAATTTTTTTTATGATATTTATATATATATATATATCTTTACACGATAGCGGCCGTAATTTTGAAGATATTTGAACCAAATTTTATTATGTTATTTCTAGGCCCAATAGTTCGGACAAGTTCGTTAATGGGCAAAATTGGCCCAAGGGGGTGGTCGGGGGAGGGGGTTGAAATTTTAAAACATTTATATCTCGGCCCCTATGAAGTATAGAGGGAAACTTTGTTTGAATAAATTAGAGTACTCCCTATGGAGTTCACAGTGACACCAACAATTCGGGGGTTCGAGTGAGGGTGGGGGTGGGGGTGGGGGATGAAAATTCGAAACTTTTGAAACCACGTCTTGTGGGGTATCGTTGAAAAGCTCTTGATGAGTACTCTACAAATCAATAAATAGTTTCTTGATAGCTCTCATATGACGCGAGATTTTCATGTTTGAAAATAATAACACTTTAAAGAATTATTATAATATCATAATTTTGTCTTGTTTAGCGGCTTTGCTAATTTTATTCATTGCTGATCTTGCGCACGGCCTCCCAGAATATTATATCCTATTCTTGTTGTCAAAACAAATGATTGTAGGCTCTTCTCTTTACCGAAATCAGTTCTTATTACTGCAGGTTTACCATGCCAAGGCTAAAGAAGAAGAGTGCTATGCAGCGACAATAAATTAAACCAAAAGCACTTCGCAATCTACCTCCGCCTGTAGGCCTGCCTAAAGGGATTTTATTTCAATTCATTTTAATTATTTGTTCTCATGTTTGTTTTATTTTTTATTCTTTTCCTCTCTTCTTTAATTTATTTTTAAGTGACATAACTCCACATGTAATTTTTTTTTTTAATTATGCCACAAGTGTCATAATTTGCGGGCAATATGTTCCGTTATGTTTTAGTTCGTAGTAGGTCATGCTTCTGTAATTCGTTTTTAGCAGGCCTTGCTTGCTATCTTGTTTTTTATTTATAATTGAACAAATGAATTTTCAAATATTTGTTATTTATGGGTATTGTAATATCAAAATTATATTCTTTTTGTGTCTTGTATCCAATCAGAGACTGGATATTTTGTCATATTGTTTTGATAGCCAATAAGGCTTTACTTTAGCTTCATTCTTTTTCTTCATCAATTCAAGTCAACTGTGTCTCATTAAGACATTAGTTCTTCTAGGCTTTAAATGCCTATTCTTCTTCATAATCAATTCAACTATTACTCATAAAGACATGAGTTTTCTTCTTGGCTTATCAATGCCTATCTTTACCTATCAGATAGATCTGGTGGTTCACTTTCAATAGCTGAAGCAATCAGCTCTTCGATTCACATTAAGGTTTCATATGCCTTATTGATTCTGAAGACTACTAACGATCTAAATACTATTATCACCCATCGTGTGATTCATCGAGTCTTCTTCCTTTTGGTGTTGGCGTCGCAAGATCTCAAGCTAACATCTTTAACAACTATCAAAAGGTGGTATTTAATTAATTCAAAGGTACGTCATTTACTACTTAATTTATTTGAAGAACAATTTGGACGTAAGTTCATCATTGAACTAATATACGTGTGGTTTTGATCGAACTGATTAAGCCATCTCAAAGATATTTATGACCTTTAACTAAGGAATTTGTATTAAACATTGTGATATCTACAATTTCATCAGTGTTTATGAATAATAATATTATATACGTCCAAGGAATCCAGAATTTATAAACTGGGCATGATTTATGTATTGTTGTTTGTGACAATAAATTGTTACATACCAGAGAAATCTATCTAAAATGTATTGGGCAAGTTTGGCTTATCTATTTATAGTTTAAGTCTCTATCTCAAGAAGTGCTACGTCCTATGAATCTTGTGTACAGTCCGCTTGCTCTCAGCTTGCCCGTACAGGTGAGGTTACGTAGAATGCCGAAGTTGCTGCTGGAGGCTGTGGGTAAAAGGCTTCTTTGCCTTAGAAGTCCAGGTCTAGAAGTTCTGGTAGACTACATCTACTGCGTTGTGTAGAGTGGTACCATGAAGTCTCGGTACCCAAGTGTCGGTACTGGGATTAAGGCTAAGGTGCTTGCCTTAGTGAAGTTCGATGAAGAATGAAAAGAGTCAAACAGGTTAGCCTACGTACCCCCTCTAAAATTTCATTCGAGCGCTTTCAGTTTCTCGATCGAAGTAGCGTAGAACCTTCTCGAGACTTCTATCTTGAAATACGGCGAATGTACAATATCTTCGTATTTCAAAAGATCTGTAAAACTAAGAAAAACCATTTAGCAAATTGTTTTATAATTAATGTTTATGAGTGTCTGTAAACATTTCAAAACATTGCTAAGCTTTCGAGATATCGATAGAGACATCGATCGACTCATTGAATGTTTGGTTACTAATGTTTAAGAAGTATGTTCAAAAACAAATGTATAGAAAAGAAAATGCACAATGTGAATAGGTTAACATTTCTCCTGAAATGTTACAGACAGCTTAAATGCGAATTTCAGAACATAAATGTCAATTAAAATATGAATGACATTTTGTTGCCCCTAGTAACAAGAAAACTATTACTTATTGTTGTGAAATGTAATCAGTTTAGCTCAGTCGGAATGAACACACTAAAACCAATTACAGCGAGGTAGTAGGCCTATGGGCTAACAGGGAAGAGGGCCTGAGTTCAAATCAAACCTCGTGGCCGCCCAAATTGATTTGGGTTTTTCATGGTTCCGTCGTTCGCAAAGGCAAACGCCTGGTTTGTAAGGACTTGCTTATTTTCCATAACTCATCGCCGCTATGTCACTGGATATTATAATCGTTTAAACTGAATATCACATAAGACATCACTAAACAATAGAAACACGACGCGAATGAATTGTTAATATAGACCATCGTTTCTCAACCTATGGTCCGCGGACCACTGGTGGTCCGCGAACACGGTGCAGATGGTCCGCAGACATAGTTAATTAAAAAATATCATAAAGCAAGTGGGAAGTAAAGAAGTAGAAATTTTTCACATTAAATGGACACTAGATGTCAAAGTTTTAAAAATCTTCGAAAATACAGGTCATATTGCAAGTTTCCTTACTTTTGCAGTTACGAACCACAGTTTCAAACCCCTGATGCACTGACGTCTATGGTTCCCTCTTTCATTCAAAACCCTAAAAAATAAGACTTTGTCGGAATTTGTTTTTAGAGGCGCCATGCAGTTTTATTTTCAACAACCTATCATTATGAGAAGGGATTTTCATCGCTCGTTTAACTAAAAACATAATACAGAAACCGACTTAATGTATCTGCTGATCTTCGACTAAATTTGAGCCAAAAAACCAGGAACTCTGCAAGAGGCTTCAAGCTCAACCGTCTCATTAAAAGTGATTAATAACATAATTCCTAATTATATTATCAAATTGGTAATACATATTAAAGTCTGTTCAAAATATAATTTTACTGTCAATAGTTTCATTCCAATTCAATAACTGTGTTTCCGTCGGATTAAAAAAAATGTATTTCGTTATAACGACCTATAATTTAATACCCCAAAATATTAAGAATATAGGCCTACATATAGCCTACTTTTAAAAATGGGATGTGAAATTAGGGGTCCGTAAAGTTCTTTACTCATTTTAGAGGTCCTCGGGTTCAAAAAGGTTAAGAAACGGTGATATAGACTAATGTTTCACGCAAACATACTAAACACGTGGTATGACCTACATGCAGTTAAAGCGTGCAATATAACCTAACTAAGTAGTAGTAGTAGTAGTAGTAGTAGTGGTGGCGAAATTCAAATATAAGTCGCCCCTTAAGCTTCCCCATTCGATATTCACATTTGCACGGACTGTGTGATGTATTTTGTTTCTGAGCGAAGCAGAGTGACCAACTGCCCTTGTATACTGTTGCATATAGCTAAATAATGCATAACACTAACCACATAGTTAAGTGCGCGAAGCGGAGGCGGTAGCCGTAGCGAAGCGCCCTTGCATTTTCGAATATTGTACGATACGCTGTTTGTAGGTTTCGAAAATGTGGCATATTATATCTCCCGCAAGGTTTGTCAGCCTGCTACCTCTCGTCTAGCGGTAAGACGTCACACTTCCAACGTCCAATCACGAGATTCTTCATAATACTAGGACAGAAGAATTCGCTAGATCGTGGTATAAAAGAAACTGCATCGGTGAAGATAGGTTGGGTGGGACCGATTTATCCCAAGGTGCGACTTATATTTGAATTTTCCCGTAGTAGTAGTAGTAGTACTAATAATATGCAGTTTTACTGTCATTGATTATTATTATTATTGTTATTATTATTCTTATTGAGCCAAAAATAAGTATTCACGGTAAAAGCATTGAACATAAAGATCGACCCTGATGCTTTCCGTTCTAGATACTTGTTAGTTTTATGAAAATGTAATAAGTAAAATTTAATTGTCTCTTTAATTTAATTTTTTCTGTGCTAGCCTTTAACACGTATATGCGAGAAAGTTTGTGCAACGTATTTTTTCACCATTTATTTAATTACATAAGGAATAGACTGCCTTACATAATTTGAACAATCAGTTATTGCCATAATATACAAAATTATTTAGGCCTAGGCGGCTTTAAGTAAAGCGTGGTGTGAGTTTACAGGTTAAATGAATACACAATGCAATTGTTGGTTGAAGCAAGTTATTGCAACGTGTTTTGCTCCATTTATTTCAATGATGTATGGGGATTTTTAATTTTGGAGATTTCCATGTGATGAAGGCTCGTGTTAGAAGGCATAAACTTGTAGATAATGAAAATTATATTCGGAGCACATTAACTTATTTTAACATGTTATTAACTTATATTATACCAATCAAGAAGAGATTTGAAATTAAATTATATGTTTAAAATTAGAAAATTTAAAGCAAATATCAGAAATCAGAAGTTACAGATCATGGATTCAAAACTAAATGAACTCACTAATCCATTATTCAAGAGTTGGTCGATATTAACTCCTTTCATTTATTGAGTCTTTTAAGACAACAGATGGAAAATTCTTCTTCGTCTTCATTTTGAAAGAGAATAAAGTCTTTGTTACCATCCAGATTACTAATATAAAATTTGAGACACGTGTAATTAAGTATTCCCAAATGAGGAGAAGGAATCATCATTATCGCCCTCATCATCGCCTTAGAGTGTCTCCATTACTTCTTGCCTTTGTACGCCCCGAAATGCGACCAACTGGAAGCATGCAGCTGCCACAATGAACACCTCCCATCTCTTTCTCTCCTCCAAGTCTCTTCGCATACAGAAGTTTGCCGTTTACCTTCCGTTTCACAAAGTCAACGCGACATAAAGTCTTGCGAGAAGACACAAAGTTTGGTGCTAGGACTGGGGATGAAGATGAAACTCCACGGCTCCCTTCATCTTACCGCCCTCTAACACTAAACCACCTTTCCCTTTAAATGCTCTCCCTCCCCCCTCTCTCTCTCTCTCTCTCTCTCTCTCTCTCTCTCTTCCCCTCTCTCTCACTTTTTTCTCATTATTGCTTTCTTTCTCTCACCCTGTACTTCTAAATACTATTCTCTTTCTTCCTATTCTCATTCTCTCATACTCTCAGATTTCCTTGTCTATTGCTTGTCTTTTCCTATTTCAATGTGTTGTTCTTTCTATTTCCACGATGAAAGTTGTCCGTTCAACAACACTTCGAGCGTAAAGATTTAAATCCACCTCACTTATACTCAAACTTTGTGCCAAGGTTCGTGAACGCGCATTATTCTTCATGCAGAATTCGCTTTCCGTAAATACAGTAACATAAAATCATTAGAAGTTCTTGTTTTTACATTTACTATATTACCCAGAACATTCAAGAATGCCGCTGGGCAAAGAGCGCTGCTGTCGATGTTTGCATGGGCATATAGGTCCTTGCAGGGTTAGAGAGGAGGGAAGGAGAAGTAAGTACAACCTGTGACAGAATGTCATTCACAGCAGTGTGTCGTGTTTTAGAAATATTCGCAGTTTTGGTCTACCTTTTAATCTTGAATTGGAGCTACTGATCACATGAGTTACGTATACTAACACTTAATAATGCTGTCCGCGGCAGAGCACGACCACTCGTCTAGTTATAGGCGACTGATATTTCGTGATGAGTGTACTACATAGTGCGATGGCATCACTGTGAAGGAAGACAGTTCTTAAACACGACACCGGCAGACATATTGGTCCTGAGTAATACCTGCATAACTGTAAGCTTTCTCTTATCTTAGATTTATTAGAGTTGATGAATTTCATATTGGTTAAAAGGGGGTAAAGTATTTACTTGAGAAAGGTTGTCACTCCTTATACCCCCAATATGAATAAATAAGGAAAGTAAAAACTAACCTTAGAAAACACACCCTGGTAAACTTTGTGGAAACAATTACAATTTATAGCCCAGTCAAATGTTACATCGGAACTTACATTAAATGGAGTATTAATGATTTTTGGAGGGGAGTTTCGAACCATTACTGGGATCATAAATCCAGATTTGCAACCCTCAGAAACCTGTGCTCGCCGAATGGCGGTCGAAATAAACCGGTTTTTTCTGACTTTTCGGTTTTTCGACAATATCTCCTAAACTGTGCGTTTGTTGAAAATAATATTTATTAGCTTTTTAAAAGTAAATTAAATTTCATAAAATATGAGATCAAAATCGTTTTTGTAAGTTATATAGTTACCGAGATACGTCTTTTTAAAGATTAGCCTTTTTTTTCCAAAAAATTAAAATCTTAAGTTTTCTTCGTGTTATGAACTGAATACCGACAAAATGACACGTCCTACAGAAAAGTCAACAGAACAAAAGTTGTAGGTAATTTAATAAGCTTTAATATGAGCTATAGCTCGTTCTTGTGGCTTAGATAGTCTCGTCATAAATGACAAAAACCGAAAATATGAAAAAATGCTTTTTTGGGTGAAAGTTGAATAACATTGTTTCCTCCACCAACAACTTAATTCTTTTGTAACATGTTGGCGGATAATGTCTTATAACTGTGTATAGAAACTATTTGTGTGTATATGTGTCTATGGGAAATGCATTTTGCCAGAAAAAAATATTTTAGCAGAATATTTCATTAAAATGTATTTACTTTTAAACCAACAGGCATATTTAAACCATGTGTGAGGTTCCTGGTTTGGGATGGTATGGGAAGTCGAGGATGGGGGTGATGTCTTCATCCTTACTTGAAGAACTGTCATTCTGGGGTGTGGGCACATTGCGGCAGAACTTTTCCCTTGCAGAAAGTGCACAAAACTGAGCATTTCCTCCTAGTTTTGCGGCAGCTGCAGCTCCCAGCGCAGCCCATTTTGCACTTGCACGAGATCAGTTCCCCATTACTGACAAAATAGTTTCTATTAGCAGTGGGATTGTTGGAGGCTATGAAGTCAATTGTTAAATTGTCAAGGAACTGGGAACAGAAGGCGTGGTTAACATAGAAAACCAAACATTTGGGAAAGTTGGATTCAAATGTAAAGACAAAGTTGTTACCTTCGTTGCAAGTTGTTACCTTGGCAAGCGTCAATAATTCCATACAAGTCACTAATAAGAAGATTGAAGTTGACCCTCTCACAATATTTCAGCGAGTTAGCATTACCATAAAAATCAAGACGAAGAATTGAAAGCCCGCTGAAAGTATGAATTGCCCCCTTACCCAGTGTCTCTTTTCAACGAAACTGGAGTGAGGAAGGGAACTAAGGCAGCTCTATATTCGTGTTTCACATCCCTCACTACCAACATCTCCCGAGACGACAATATTCACATCATGCTCGATGGTGGCTACTTGCTCCATAAATGTGTGTGGCATCGAAATGCATCAGTGAAGACCATCATTGACGGCTACATTCATTTTGTGAAAAACCATTTTGGGACAGATGTAATCCACTGTCTCCGATGGATATCCGGAGGACGCCTCTCAAAAAAGCACCAAAAGTGCCGAAGGGCTCAGACGATACTCCGCCCTCAACTGCAGTGACATTGTCCTATCAGCTTCAACTACCATCAACATCACGCAAGAGAAGTTCTTATCGAATGACATTAATAAGCATAGTCTCATAAAGCTACTCAAAACTGGATTTGAGGTAATAGAAGAGGACGCTGACGCTGACATTGTTACAGCTGCTATCACCAAAGCTGACTCTTCTGAGAAGGTTGTAATCATCGTGGAAGATGTGGACCTGCTTGTGTTATTAGTTGATTTGAGTTCAAAAAAATACATCTACTTTCAGAAGAGGTGAGCCAGACGTCCAATATTCATCTACATCGTTCACCACCGGAAATTCTTATTACTCTCCCGGGCCCCTTTCAAGCAGGGGAAAACAAAATTTGTCAAACCTTCCTCAAGACCCCAGCACTATTCAAGCAAGCAGAAGTCTTCCTCCACCCAGATGTGAGTTACGATGAAATAGCTGCAGCTGGGGAGAAGTATCTCGTCACAGTTTATGAAGGAGCGACTGACACCACCCTCAACGACCTGTCAGCCAAAGTCAACCTCGCCCGTTTGTAACCAACCACAGATGCTGCAAAATATCATGCTTATTGTATGTATCACCAGGTATGTCCATATACATTTCCTATCATTATGTTCTTAAATTTCGTTGTTCACTTATACACTTTTATTGTACACCGTGTGTATGCTTTGAAATATTATAGAATAACTAATTTTCATTCTACTTTTTCGCAGGTACAAAAGTGGTTGGGGTGGAAAAAACACACGGATTGGGGTGGAAGTTGGACGAGTTGGGCTTACTCCAATTGCAATGGAAGTTAAACCAGCCCCTCAAACCCTTCTGCAACTGATCTCGTGCAAGTGCAAGATGGGCTGCGCTGGGGGCTGCAGCTGCCGCAAAACTGAGCTGAAATGCAATGTGAAGATGAAGACATCACCCCACCCTCGACTTCCTATACCATCCCATACCAGGAACCTCACATATGGTTTAAATATGCCTGTTGGTTTAAAGTAAATACATTTTTATGAAATATTCTGCTTAAATATTTTTTTCTGGCAAAATCCATTTCCCATAGACACACACACACACAAATAGTTTCTATACACAGTTATAAGGCATTATCCACCAACATGTTACAAAAAAATTAAGTTGTTGGTGGAGGAAACGATGTTATTCAACTTTCACCCAAAAAAGCATTTTTTCATATTTTCGGGTTTTGTCATTTATGACGAGACTATCTAAGCCACAAGAACGAGCTATAGCTCATATTAAAGCTTATTAAATTACCTACAACTTTTGTTCTGTTGACTTTTCTGTAGGACGTGTCATTTTGTCGGTATTCAGTTCGAAACACGAAGAAAACTTAAAATTTTAACTTTTTGGATAAAAAGGCTAATCTTTGAAAAGCCGTATCTCGGTAACTATATAACTTTAAAAAACGATTTTGATCTCATATTTTAGAACATTTAATTTACTTTTAAAAAGCTAATAAATATTATTTTCAACAAACGCATAGTTTAGGAGATATTGTCGAAAAACCGATAAAAGTCCGAAAAAACCGGTTTAATTCGACCGCCATTCAGCGAGCACAGGTTTCTGAGGGTTGCAAATCTGGATTTATGATCCCAGTAATGGTCCGAAACTCCCCTCCAAAAATCATTAATACTCCATTTAATGTAAGTTCACGCATTTTTTTTGTAACATTTGACTAGTCCAGGCAACGAATGCAAAATAGAAAAAAAATCGTGTAGTTTTGAAATTTTGCAGAGTTGTCGGAGGGAGTGTCCTGAATAACATACTAAAAGTCCCCGAAGGTGGGGGGTGAGCGGGGGGCAGGGGGGCCCACAGAAGGTCCCATGTTTAGGTTTTTCGCTTATATCTAAACAATGGTGCATCGTAGAGGAAACATTGCTATATACAAAATTAAAACTGATAAAATTTCCTACAAGTTTGATCCTGCACATTTCTTCCTATTTCCAATAGTTTTCGAGATATCCGCCAACGAAAATAACAAATTTTCGAAAAAAAGCTCTTTCGCCTCGTGCTTTTCGACACACTTTGTCTTCTAGCGCTTCATCCCTTAGGTATACAGCAATGTTCTCATGAAAGAAGTTGTAGAGAAATAAATTAACTTTAAAGTTAATAGTCATTTGTTATTTTGTCTTCAAATGTTCAAAAGTTATAAGAGTTTAAGTTTCGGTCAAATTTCGAGATTTTGAAAGAAACCCGTACATCGCACTTTCTCTATATTTAGGAGTTATATCTTTGTATATAAACTGTATATTGTTAATGTTAATGTTAATGTTAATCATGAATCAAGTGGAGAAATATGACACAACCATTAAAGTTGAATTTATTAAAAATCCGATCACGGTACAAGCACAGGATATGTAATGAAAAATACATTTTATTCCAGGCAAGAAAGGAAAAATAGGGACAAAACAACATGTAGTTTTGATATTTGGCAGAGATGTGGGGGGAAAGTATCCTAAACAACATAGTAAAAGTCCCCATGGGGGGCACTTTTGAATGTCATTTCTTGAAGTTTTCCCTAAACACAGAAAAGCTGTGGGTTCTAGTAAAAAACAGTTTATGCACAAAATTAAACTACATAAAAGTTCTTATAAAATTGATCTGAATGATATTTTTGTGTATTTCGTAGTTCATTAAATAGAAGGATATGAAGTAGGACAGAGTTTTGGAAATTCTGTTTTACATACACCTATATATTACTTTTTTAACCTATATTTTATTAAATACACAAAAATATCATTCAGATTAATTTTATAAGAACTTTTATGTAGTTTAATTTTGTGCATAAACTGTTTTTTGCTAGAACCCATAGCTTTTGTGTGTTTAGGGAAAACTGCGAAAATGACATTCAAAAGTGACCCCCACCCCCCGCTCACCCCTTGGGGACTTTTACTATGTTGTTTAGGACACTTCCCCCCACATCTCTGCCAAATTTCAAAATTACATGATGAAAGCAGATGATAATTAAATTATTATGATGCCAAGCAAGCAAACTAGTTCTTAGAAAAATACACTTACTAATGGTCACGTTACACATAAAACTCATTATAGTTATTATTATTATTATTATTATTATTATTATTATTATTATTATTATTATTATTATTATTATTATTATCATTATTATTATTTTTGTTGTAAAGCTTAGCCGTTTTATGTTTCATAAAAAAAATTACCAGTATTTTGAAAGATGGTAAGGTATTAGATAGCCTTTATTTATTAGATACTGTAAGAATAGTAGGCCTACCTATTACTTAAAATAAATGTTTACTTGTCTATGTGGCTTCTGAGAATATTTGCACATCATATTTTGTCACTGTGCAACTCGGTGTGGTGGAAGATATGGATGCAGAAAAGCTGGTATTAAATGCTCATCCGTTTGTGGAACCTGTCATGGTACGTGCACCAACAAGTATACCATTAGAAGGAGAAGAAAATTTTAAAATTGATGACGTCCAAGCAAATAGCCTAACTGCTTTAGAATTAAAATATCAAAATCCAGTTATATCGATATTCACTTAGCCCTAATCCTAATATACGAAATAATTAACTTTTTAACCATGGTTTATTTTTCAAGCAGTAACACTAGACAGGAGAACTCTGAAAGAGAAGTAAGAGGTCTCAACTGGAGACACTGATGGAGAAGAGCCTCCCTTGCGGGCATTTTTTAATGTTGGTACTACCTTTACCCTCCCTTACCAACTACCCACAGGCAATGTTTCGTTTGAATCTAGAAAACATTACGTAATACCATCGCCGATGCCAACGGTAGTGTACAAAAAGTCCATTCTGTAAAATGCTGAAATTACCCTCAAAAGCTGGGAATTTGTTTAGTAACTACACTATAGCTCAATCGCGGAATTGGGCAATTAGACTTTCACGAGATATTATAATGTCTATGAAAAAAAGTTTTCTTGAAAAAGTTATGTAAAAAGTTAAAGCTCGCCGCAACGTACTTGTTAAATCGTGAACTATAAAGTCGCAAGCGCGTGAGTCGCACAAGGTAAACATATACAGATCATTCGTTTACGCCTACGTAACTGTAGAAGAAGCTGACTTTCCCTATCGCTTTCCCAACCCCGAATTAGTGTCACACTTTTACTGAATCTTTGTTGCATACTTAGCATTCTATTAATGTTAATGTTAATGTTTACACAATGCAATAAGCCTACCTTAGTGAGATATCACGTATGGTCTTCGTTTACTTTATTCTAAGTTGAAACATATGTGACACATTAAATAACTGATATTACACACATGAATCCAGGATTGTGCGTTTTTATTAATTAATCGACAAGTTATACAGTATAAAGGCTATGTAGCGAAAGGTCCTTACTCCTCCGAATCACCTTTAATCAAACGTTTTCTAAAGCTCCTTCATACGAGTAAGTTCGAAGCTAAACACAATGCACAGGAAGGAAAAGTTTGGATGCGAAACGATCGGTTCTTTGGGGTGTTTCAATATGTATAAATTTTAGGAAGTAAAGAAAATTGAGGATGCGAAACGAGTGGTAATTTAGAATTTGAATGCTTCGATGTGTTTCATGTAAAACTGGGGACGATCGGAATGGCAATTAGCATCTTGACATTTAACATCCCTTATTACAGTTTATCAATTGCATTAAAAGTTTAGAAATGCCTTGAATTCTTCATTTATTTTTTATTTTATTACACTGCAAGTGGACCAACAACGCGGTGGCAGTGTTACAAATAAATACCAGTTATACATATAAGTTATACAAAATTTACAAACATTAAATAACAAACTATTTACACATCCAAACCCATATCAATATAGAAATCGCTATACAAAAAAAAACTCTGCCCATTAAAAACTAAAGCGTACAAAAATATTTAGAAACGAACTATACACATTCATTCATATGCACTGTTATATACTGACCTGAACATACCTTCATTTTCACTCACCTCAGAACTTATATACCCATCTCAATATTTTTGTTTAAATTTTGGCGTTAGCAAGAAACGTTCCAAGTTTTCTGCAGGTCATTCCAAACTTGAATCCCTATATCTAGAAAATTAAAAAAAAAAAAGGCATTATTTGTTCTCTGGGTCTACCTCCGATTTTGTGTTTGTGATCCTTCCTACTTTTGTAATTTGGTTATTTAATTTTGCTGTAAAGTTCTTCCCATGCAGGTTGTTTCGTACACATTAAATACATTTTAATCTATTTATTTGCCTTCTAGATTCTAAAGATTCCCACCCTAGTGTTTTAACATAGTAGGTTTATCATGCAACAGCATACAATAAACATATATTATGAATTTAAGAAGTACTTAATAAAATTATACGTTAAAAATATAGAAATACGTTGCTGCATAAGGTAGGTAGGATGGCAGTAAAAGATAGGGGGTTGCGCTACCTGGAGCTGCTATTAGAGCAGCTACATCGGGGGCCTTTTGTCTGCTAGCTGCAAGAGAGAGAGAAGTTAATTCAATTTCGACTCGTCACTCAGTCACCTCCATCGTTGTCGTCTTTCCTTTTATCATTGGTTCCTCCTAAAACTAGACTCCTCCGGAAAACCTTTTTCTCCATCGCCGTTGTCGATAATCGAATCTCACATATAGGATGGGAACGCAGCGCTAAGGTAGAATTCTATACGTCATTCAACATGACAATGCAATAAAAAGTAAGTTTGATCTTGGAAGCAGACACTACTCTAAGAACCCAATATTACTTAACAGAGCTGATGACTTAACTCTCCTCCTTAAATGCTTCTGCTGCTGACCTTGCTGATAGATGATTTGGTTGGTTACGGTTACTTGAAGATAGTGTTGTACTGTTAATTAGGCGTGAGACCATTTCGTGCCAGAGTTATTTTGTCCCGCAGAAATTCCTTACATGCCTACAGACATGGGACTGAAATATTTAGCCTATACACGCATACATTCCATCGACATCGGATCGAATCCTACCTTGAGCATACTGACTGCACCTCCTAGGCTGACAACGACAACACTGATGATAATGATGCTGGTCATGGCTCTGACTGATCTGTTAGATGATTACTGATTTTGATTGACATAATAGTCTAGCGATTATGATGACTATTCCATTCATACGCCGTGTGTTTGGTATTGACCAATAACGTTTAGCAATTCCTTGGATATAGACCTATCACGATCGTTCATCTTATAATATGCTTCCTCGGATGGCAAGGTTGCAATTTTATCTGTTAAAACATCAGCTCGTTACTATATATGTAAGAAATCAACATGCTGTGATTAATACTCATATTCTGCCAGTGAACAGAATGAAAACATTATTTTATTAAACATAACTTGTTTGGAAAGTAAAATAATATAAATGTCCATTGATTAAAACACATAATTTCGGTACGGTGCAAGTTAGTTCGTGTGCTTGTATTGCGTTTTGATGTAAGGAAATACGACGGCACTCTCCATGTTGTACGCACTACTGGCAGCATTGGGAACTCGGATCGGTTCATCGAATCAATTCATGGCCTGTTCATTCATTTAGCATGCCGTGATCTTACGAATGACAGAATATGTCAACAAAGTAAGAAAATAATAATTATTTACAAAATCCGTTACATTTTATTCATGGAATAGCCTCAATAAATCCTACCGAGATTACGACTTACGAGTTTTATCAGATAAATTTATCGACAAACTCGTAATCAAGTTTAACGATAACGAAAGGAAAATTCGTTTAAGTAAGAAGTAAGAAAATTGCAAATATCAATATGCCTGCCTTTGTGGTAATATCGAAAGAATGAATAGCTCGACAACGCGACAGCCAGTCAATTAGTACGTTTACATGCAGGATTCAGATCGATCTGAGTCCGATCCCCGTATTGAGACCGTCATGTAAACGCGGACTCAGTCCGGAATGAATTTTCGATCCGATCCTCTGCAAATGGAGGAACGGATCGGATTCAAGTCGTGTTCAATTCCATGTAAACGCTAGTGAACTCAAACAGTGCGCGCGCATACACTTGCATGGCGTTCGTCATTTGTTCCATCAGCTGATCGTCAATTTAATAAAAAATATTAGTTACACTATAGTATTAATATTGTTATGTTACTCTTTTAAGCTATAATTTGTTTAAGCGGGCTAGAAATTATTAATAGAACCCATACTTTTTATTATTTTTAATCACAGAATAAACACGGCTATTGTTCACACAGGTTAGCCACACAAATAGCCATACATAACCAAGGTAGCCAATAGTACAACAAATCTCAATACACTCCTAGAACTTAACATGTAAACAGGGAACGTATTGAGTTGGGATCGGATTCAGATAGATTTCAATCCCGTATGTAAACGTACTAAATATTGAGGTATGCTCCGCCACTAACGTCCTTGCAGTTCAGAGTCTAGAAAAACAAAAGAGGAACGACTGTTGCAGTGATTTTCCATCGCATTGCATTGCATTTTCCAGCGCAGGAAGATATTCAATATGGCACGTAACAAAACCCGCACTATTTAGAATGCTGCTGCTAAACTAATATAACTGCTCTTAATCTAACATACCATATCAATGGCACTATATGACACTGACCTAGAATTTAGCCGTCACTACATACCTTCTGCAGAAGCTTTGTTACCCTTCCGTAACTTTCATCAAAACTTCGTTTCATTAAGAAGTGCAATGCCTTTGATTCTAATAAAAATCTTACGGTAACTCGTACTCAAGACTGATTTTATTCGTCACTCTGTATTATCCCACCATTTATAATCTCGACCATCTGCTGAGTTCAGTAGGCTTGTAGTAATGTTTATGGTATTGGTGCGGCCCGGTTGAGACTCCTATAATGTAAGTCATGTAAGTAATGTAAGTGTTTATTACAGTAATTAACTTTTTAAAAATCCCAATGCAAACAACCGTATGAGTCCACATGGACCGTACAGGCTTACGCAAAAACACACACAAAAAAAAGAACAAATAATACGAGTATAAATACAAAATAACACAAACAAACTAAATCTATTCCTCATCCCCCACACCCGCTCTCCAATTTGAGACTGCTATAACCAAACTGTCGAGTTTACGGTGAAAGAATTTATTACTAACCGAGTGAGATGAGCGAGATGGTAACGTCTTGGACTCGCAGTCGGGAGGTCCCAGGTTTAAATTCCTTGGCCGGCCAATTTGACATGGGTTTTTTCATGGTTTCCCCAGTCGTAAAGGCAAGTGCCGAATTGGACATTTACATACAATGCATCATCCACGCCATTTCATCCTGTATCATATGCGTTTAAATTAATATCAGTTAAGATTTACTCCATAAAATACACTAACAATAGCAAATAATTGACAATCAATAGTTTCATGGCCTACCCTATTGTACAGACACAGATCCCGAACTCCTGATATGGCCTCGTAGCTAAAAGAGGTAAAAATACATCCCTTTAGGCAGGCCTACAGGCTGAGGTAGATTTCGAAGTGCTTCTGGTTTAATTTATTGTCGCTGCGCAGCACTCTTCTTTTTTAGCCTTGGCATGGCAAACCCGCAATAATGACTGAATTCGGTAAAGAGCAAGAGCCTACAATTATTTGTTTTTAGAACAAGAAAAGGATATAATATTCTGGGAGGCCGTGCGCAAGATCAGCAATGAATAAAATTAGCAAAGCCGCTAAACAAGACAAAATTTATGATTTTATAATAATTCTTAAAGAGAGCCATGACTGTGATAACTCTATCACAAACTCAAGGTATCAACATGACCGAACAGTAGTCCCAATGTTCTTTGAGGACAACACTTTCATATTAAACTCCTTTTTACTGAGAATTATTTTATCACAGCAATATCAAAGTGTACAATGCACCATACGAAATACAAATAAATCTGAAATTTTTTTTATAAAAAGAGAGTTGTTTATTATGTTTTAAATTGATATTATATTTTATTATTTATTTTTGATTTTGCCATGCATTATTGTTCTAAAGGTGTGTAACTATTATTTTTAATATTTCAAACTCTATTACATTGGTAATTTTATCCTTAGTCGGTCCTCACACATTCCTTTCGGCAGGCCTTCAGGCTGAGGTATATTTTTAAGTGTTATTGTTTTTCAAACATTCAAATCTCGCCTTATATGTGAGCTATCGAGTTATTGATTTGTAGAGTACTCATCAAGAGCTTTTCAACGATAACCCACAAGACGTGGTTTAAAAAAATTCTAATTTCTATCCCCCACCCCCACCCTCACTCGTACCCCCGAAGTTTTGGTGTCACTGTAAACTCCATAGGGAGTACTTTAATTTATTCCAACAAAGTTTCCCTCTATACTTCATAGGGGCGGAGATATAAACTTTTCAAAATTTCAACCCCCTCTCCCGACCACCACCTTGGGCCAATTTTGCTCATTACCGAACTTGTCCGAACTATTGGGCCTAGAAATAACATAATAAAATTTGGTTCAAATATCTTCAAAATTATGGCCGCTAGCGTGTAAAGATATATATATGTGTATATTGTGATATATATATATATGTATATGTGTATATAGTTTGTGATTGGGAAGATTTTAATTTAATTAATAATGTCAATTCAGCTGTTGAAATGTTCTACAACAAATTATATTCAGTTTTTGATGAGTGTATCCCTAAAACTAAGAAATATAGAAGAAAATACCCTGTCTGGTTTAACAAGAAAATAATAAGTGATTTGAGATTAAAAGAAAAATTTAGAAAAAAGAAAACATTATCCGAATATTATTTATTAAAATACAATGAAATTAGGAAAAATGTTAAACGAGATATTCTGGTGGCTTATGAGCAATATATTCACATTATGGAATCAAGAATATCTGAAAACTCTTCTGAATTTTGGAACTTCGTTAAAAATAAGAGAAAGTCTACGCATGAAGCGAGTGAATTCGAGCATAATGGAAATACATTCAATAATCCACAGGATATTGCAAATATATTTGCAGATTATTTTCAATCAGTGTACACGAATACCCCTGCTACATATAAAATAAATTCTTGTTGTAGTTCTAAGTTCGATAATAAAAATCCCTTAATATTAAATGAGATTAGTTCAGAAGAAGTAGAATTAGCATTAAAAAAATTGAAACCCAAAAAATCTACAGGACCGGATGAAATACCACCATATATAATTAAAGGCTGTAGAGAATATTTAATTAAACCCTTGCAAATATTATTTAATCTTGTGATTAAACAGAATATATTCCCTAATGTTTGGAAACTTACTAAAATTACACCTATCTATAAATCGGGTAACCCAAAATTAGTGGAAAACTACAGACCAATATCCTTATTATCAGCACCTGCTAAAATATTTGAAAGCATATTATATGTCCATATCTTCAATCACGTAAAAATTAATATTTCTACAAATCAACATGGATTCATGCCTAGAAGATCAACGCTCACAAATCTTTTGAATTTTACACACTATGTTTCATCAGGATTAGATAAAAGAAAACAAGTCGAGGTGATATATAGGCCTACTGACTTTCAAAAAGCGTTCGATAAAGTAGATCATGACATTTTAATTAACAAACTAACGGACTATAACTTTGCCTCACCCTTGCTAACACTTATTGTTTCATATTTAAGCAACAGAAAACAGGTTGTGACATATAAATGCCATTTATCAAAAAAAATAACTGTCAATTCTGGTGTTCCTCAGGGATCAAATCTAGGTCCTTTATTTTTTCTCCTATTTATTAATGACATCTTTGATCAAGTCTGTTTTTCAAATATTACTGCATTTGCTGATGATATAAAATTATTTAAAATAATTTTGAGTCCTAATGATTGTATGGAACTGCAGAATGATTTAAATAAATTAAGTGAATGGAGTGGACATAATAAATTACCTTTAAACATTAAAAAAAGCAAAATTATGACTTTCTCTAGATCTAAAAATAATATTGCATGGCAATATTGTATTAATGGTATTCAGTTGAACAAAATTACAACTATGAATGATTTAGGTATATTATTTAACAATAATTTAACTTTCTCGAATCAGATTAATAATATTATTTGTAAAACTCTTTAAAATCTTGGATTTATTATCAGAAACTCAAAATATTGTAGTATAAGTACATTATTTAGACTATACAGAACCATTGTCAGACCAAAATTAGAATATTGCTCATTAATTTGGAATCCTACTATCATTAAATACAAGAAATTGATAGAGTCCATTCAAAATAAATTTCTAAAATATACGTCTTTCAGGCAGTTTAACTACTATCCTAAATTTGAATCATATTCAACTATGTTACAGTATTTCAATATCCCTGAATTATCACACAGACGAAACATTCATGCATTGTTGTTTTTATACAAATTAATTAATAATGAAATAGATGATATTAATATTCTCAAAGAAATATATTTTTATGTTCCACGTTATAGATCTCATAAATTGCATAATCTTTTTTTCATCCCAAAAGTAAACACTGACTCTCATAATAATTCTCCTCTTTATAATGTACTCCGACTATAGGCCTACAATCAGTTGCACAAAATGGACAATATAGATATTTTTAATACTAACAATAAGCGGTTTAAAAATATATGTGAAAAAAATTTGAAAATTTTAAAATAATAATTAATAAATTTTGCTCCATGTCATTTTCTTTACTTGAATCTTTCTGACATGTATATTTTCCTCCAAAACTATTATATTATTATTTGTTTTTTTCATATTATGTTCCCTTGTGTAATTGTCATATTGTTTTGTGTTTGTGTTTTTCTTTTCTGTGTGTTTTTTTCTTATTGCTGTAGCATTAGCTTAATTATTTTCAATGTCACTTGAATTTTTGAATCTGGTGTATTATGTAAGCGAGAATATTGTAATTGGGCATTAGCCTGTAATATTCTTAGTACAATAAATAAATAAATAAATATATATATATATATATATATATATATATATATATATATATATATATATAGACAAGAAGCGCAAGAAGCAGTGGAATATTTGCATGAAGTCTCTGTTAAAGCAGGTCTACAGATATCATATGAAAAAACGCAGTACATGGAAAGAAAAATAAACAACATACAAGCCATACACACAAAATATGGGAAGATTAAAAGAGTGGAAAAATTCAAGTATTTAGGGGAGTATATACAGATAGGAGGATCAAACAAGACATCCAACATAGAAAGAACAGAAAAACTTCAGAAAGCATACAAACACACATGGACGCACTACAATAAAAGAAACATTTCAAGACAGGCCAAACTCAGGCACTACAATACAGTGGTACTACCAGAAGCCCTCTAAGCATCAGAAACAACCACAATTGGAGCATCAGGTATCATAGAGACAGAAAAAATAGAACGTAAAATCCTCAGAAAATTTTTTTGGAGCAAGACACAGAGATGGCATATGGATGAAGAGACCAACAAAAGAATTATACGAACACACAGACAGACTCACAGACATGATAAGAAAACGCCGACTAACATTCTATGGACACATACATAGAATGAACGACAACAGACTCACAAAGAGGATTTTTGATGTAGTTAACAGTTCAGTTAAAAAAAACAATTGGCTGCAAGAAATAGAAGAAGACTTAAAACAAGCAGGAATCAATAGGGAAATGATAAATGATAGAAACAAATTCAGAAACAAAATTATGAACGCAAAATTTGAAGAAAAGAAAGCAAGAAAACAGGTAAAATATGGACCGAATAAAGGAAAGAGGAACACAGTCAAAGAATGAAGAGATTTTGGGAAGAGAAAAGGAAGAAGAAACAAGAAGGAAGTGTATAATCATGTAACATTCAAGTTCAAACACTGTCTTAATGGCAAAAATGTGTAATAATAATAATAATATATAAATATCACAAAAAAAATTTTTTGAACAGGCGGTGGTTTCGTACTTAGGGAGGCATGAAACTTAAAGATATGAATGAATTTTTCGAAAGTCATGACATGGTATCGATTGCAATAGGTAGATTTCGAAGAAAAATCTACCTAAAAAAAAATACTATAAAAATGTCTCAGCATTCATAAATGTACAGAACGGATGAAATAGTGAACAAAAAATGAGATAAAGTAAATTGAATTTCTGGCTAGATATAAATTAGCTGACAGGATAATACATAAACAACTATATCAACAATTTATTATAATTATATAAAAATGATATAACATCAGAAAAGCTTATGATACTGGAACATCAAACACAAAATACAAGAAAAAAGATTACCAAACGAATTATTACACTGCAGTCCTCACGAACATTGAATAATGCGAAATTTTTAAAAGGCACTGAACAGCTTTCATAACTTCTGAAGCAGGAACAGATTTATAAAACTCGGTTCTTGAAAGATACTTATTGTACGAATAAGGTCATGGATATGTAAATTTAACAGTACACTTCGTACAAAATATTTGTTTAATAAAAAAAAAAATTCCCTACAGGCTACAGACTAAAAAAAAGGTATTATGTTCATTTTAGTATATCGTTGTTCGTGCCAAGCCTCCATAAATGCTGGTTACATGCGACGTAAGATACCGAACCCTGTCACCAGTGAGCTATTGAGTGGAGGCTAATTTGTTATGAACTTCATTGCCGTCAGCTCAATGAGTAGCCAAGAATATAGAAATACTCCCAACTCGAAATAATACATATTCCAATATTACCCTCACTAGCTCCTATAAATAAAAATATAAGTATTATGCTAGTTGGATCACACCATGCAGTGGCGTACCTACAGTGACGGGGGCCTGGGGAACTAATTTATTAATCCAATATTAATATTATCCAATATTAAATATGGGGTATCCCATATCCCAGTATCCATAATTTATACCATTCACACAATTTACACAAAATTACGATAGTAATTCATTATAATTCGTGGACCCTGAATAAACTATTTAATAATGGATCACCTTTTTCATTTGGCATTCACATATTTATTGAGCATTAGGTAAATTTAAGTTTGCCGTAAGTTTGCTTAGAGTACTGACTTGTGGCCGAAGGAAATCTACGTTAGTATACAATTCCTTTAGCTAAGGTATGGTATTAAAAGGTATTTCAACTAAATAGTTGTGATTTCACAATATTATTTTATGTACAAAGCAAAGATAACTCAAAAATCAAAGATTTAAAAAGTAGATTAATGATAAACTAAACAGTAAATAAATTAATAATCTTTCTAGCGAGCTTCTGCATCGGCAAATATTATTACATTATGAAAACTGACTCGTTTTGCAACAGAGTACTCAGGGCTCAGCTTGCCAAAAGAGATTGCCCTCTCTTCTCTTGTTCGTCGGGGCTTATATTATTTTATTACAGTAGGCCAAAGGTACTTCCTTGTTGTTTATAATCTTTTTTATGTATTTCGTTGTTTAAAAAACGTATAATGTTGTTTAATAGACAACTCTTTATTCACTCAAACCAAGACCATCTTTGGTATAGTAAAAATAAATGAATAACATTTTGGAGTCGTATGTTCAAAGTCCCCGCCTTGGTACATCACTGACACCATGTACTGTACGTACATAATCACACTAAAAAGTTGGACCAGGATTAATAAAGATATAGTACTAGTTGGATCAAAGTCACGAATAAAGGTCCATTTACACACAGCAGTGAAGTGAACGTGACGTGACGGCACGTAATCCCACCGCCCGTGAACCCGCAGCGATTTCTATTCACACTATAACGTGGCATGATCGACATCAGTCAGTGTTTTCTATAGTAACAAATGCCACGGAAAATGGCGAAATTCTCAGAAGCTGATTTATGGATGATTGCTCTTGTTTTGGATGAAGAAGAGGAGGAACAAGTGAGAAAACGGAAGTGGGTTCATCAGGCCTGGAAAAAGAGAAGAACAGAAGGGGAATTTGCCACTCTTTATAAGGAATTCATGGACGATGGAGCAAAGTTTCACGAATACTTCAGAATGTCAGAAAATGCATTTAACATTCTGTTGAGCAAACTGGAAGTCAACCTGAAAAAGCAGGACACACACTGAAGAAAAGCAATTTCTCCGAGGGAACGGCTCGCAGTTTCTTTGAGGTGTGCATGGTAGGATAGAATATACAGTAGACTGTTGCAACGATAGTTGAATTAGGTTTAGGTTATGTTATAAATTATAATGTTGCTTAAGAATGAAATGTTGCTAGAGTTAATTTAATTATAATAGAAATTAATAAATAATTAGAATAGTTCAAAGGGGTCACTAGGTTAAATGAAGGGACTCCAACAAAGGGAAATACTCTGATATCCCATATATATATATATATATTATGTAATAACTGATACTTATTTGCAGGTACCAAAAAACTTCTATATTAATAATATCTCACTTTAATATAACTTGGAAGAGCATGTGGACAATTTCCAGCAAGGCCGAAGATCTATCTCCAATACAGGTTAAGAAGGATGGGAGAGCAAGAGGGCCATCGCACATGATCATAAATTCGCAAAATTCCAACAATGAGATTTAATGTATAATATAACCAATGTACAATATAAGGTCTAGCTTAAATATATGACAATAAATAGTAATGACTAGAAATTGATTATTAAATGCCCAAGATCACTAAACATTAAGCTATCTTTCATGTACCAAGAATAATTCAAAATTGCAAATCCAATAAACTCCAAAAGTTAAGTTGGTATACTATAAATAAATATGCATGGATCACTAATAAAGACTAGGCCTATCAAAGGTCAATGCCAGGCAAAGTAATTTAGAATAAAGGGATGCGAAAAGAAAATCAAAGTTCACAACAATATACCATATGTATTAAAGAAATTTCCAGAATAAATACTAATTAGGCCTACCTAATTGCCAATAGTAGGGAATATTTCAAAGTCTTTTATAATCAGCAAATGACAAGAAATCACTTTAGAAAAATTTACTCATGAAGTATAATTAGGCCTATCCAATAGGGAATAGTAGATAATATATTTTAAAGTATTTTAGAATATACAGAAGGCAAGATAAACTGAGAATTTTTTTTTTTTTTAATTTGCTTAAGAAATACTACGGCAGAAGGGTAAACTGGTGGACCTAATTTGCAATAGAAATAAATAATTTGGAATGAAAAGAAAATAAATATGGTAAAGAAAATCCAAAACCTGAGTGTAATTAAATACCAAAGTAGCACCAAAATATAATCAAGAATAAACTAACTAAGCAGAAATTTTGGTATGAAAAGGCAATATGATATTAGAGAATAAATATGTAAAAAAAGGCAAAAACTAGACCAGGTAAGTTAAGAAAATCAGCCAGCAAACAGCCAAAAATATAAATGCAATTTCGAATTAGCAAATAACAGAATAATGTCAAATACAAAACAGAGAATGAAAGTAAGGCAGCTACACGGAATATAGCCTGAAAGAACAGTCTGGAAAATTCTATGAAACAATGAGTGCAGAAAATATAGAAAATTTATTTATTAGAAAAAGGGCTGAACTACTTGTACCAAATTAATCGTGTACTTTAATAGCAATTAGCTTGTAGATAAAAAAAAAGGAAAAGAATTAATAATTACAAAATCTCAAAAGAAATCTAAGGCAAATCTATCTGGTGTGTATCACTATACAAGAAGGGAGGCTAATGTCCATAAATATACAATAAATGCCTGGCGTGACCTAACATGGTGAACTTTGAACGCCCCAGAATGTTCCACATAATTATGCAAATTAGCTACACAATATATAACTTGCAACCAGAAAATATATTACGTGAAGTAACTATATGGACCAGAACAATATATTAACTAAGTCCACCTCATAAGTAGCTGAATAATAGTTTACATAAAAATTTATAACCCTTATATAAATTCAAACATCAGAGTACTAATATCTTTCTGACCATTCTGACTAAAGAAGGGAACCAGAAGAATTTATACGCAATACAATTTTTACAGGCAAGATCACAAGTTAACAAATGCCATACAAATAACAGTTCAATTAAATTTATTAATATAGGGAAGAGAAATTTAACATTAAATTTGAGACAATGAAAATTGAAGTTAAGGAATAATATATATATCATCTGGGCCAGCAATTACATTACCAGATCTACCCAAGATGCAACGGGGTAGGCAAATGGCGACGATACGCCCACTAGAAAAATTCTTTTAGCAAGCATAAATGAAATGGAAATACTAATATTTCTATCGGAGAAACTTCAAACAATGATATAGCAAAATATGGGTATTTAGAACATGTATGAAATAATTCTTAGTGGAAAACTAGCATTTCATAAACAAGAGGGATCTAACCCTACAGAGTTACTGATCTCAAACGGACACATTCTAACATGGGCATTTTCATGATGCCTTGAAATAATAAACTTGATACCGAAGTTGTTCCATATCCAGACGGCCCATGACTATAAGTACTTAAGGTTAACTAACTCTGAAAATACATCTTTCTCTGTCCTTTCCTACCTCAGTTATCTTAACACCAAAATATGAATATAGGCATAATGTGCTGAAGGCACTTGAAATCAATTTTAGCTAATAAATAGTGACGACATCGCTTACTCACACAGCCAACCGGAGGGTCCGACTCGTCCTCGCAGCTCCCACACTAACTAGGCAGTTGCCAAATACAGTCTGATTGACTGCAAGAACCAAGCCCACCATTACGGCTCGGTATGCAGCGGCGAAGTCGTTCACTACTTACGTCAGAGAGAGTGTAGTCGGAGGGGATGGAATCGCGGCAATTTTAAACAGCGTTACAGCCCTCCCCTCTGACTACACAAAAAAAAATTGCAAGATTTTTTTTTTACCAAAACAGTTAGAAAACCCAGAAAACACATGTGACCCCCAAAATTCATACAAGTAATACAGTAGTAGAACAATTTAGACCCTGATATCAGAACACAATTAATCTTAGCCTAGTACAGTTCATAATAACTCATAGTCTTTAAATCAACAAGAAATTTTGAAGTAAATATATTTTTTTTGAAAAAGTTCATATCTTGATGTATAAGTTCTCTTGAATGTTTTTGACGGAATCCATCGAAGGGACAATACCATAATATAATATACCCAAAACTTACTTACATTTTATGAAGAATTTATCTGCATTTTTCTGAGACTAAAGAACACTGCGGCCGGCAATAACACATGCCTTAAGCCAAATATTTCCACTCACCGAGAAATACCATATATTTAGTGAGAATCTCATAAGCACTCACAACAAATCGTCGCCAATATCCATATTAGGCGCACGAATCACCAAATCACCCAAGGTCCATTCTTGAGTGAAGACGAGGTACGATGAGTAGATGAGAAGAGTGTAGCATACTTGATAGCAGAAGATGGAGCGGGCTCGAAGAAAGAAAACTGTTGGTAGGAAAGAGGCACATGACTCCGGCCACCCATGTCGGATGACAAAAACCAAGGCGGGGTTGCATACCCCATGAGTCAGGCGAAACATCCGAAGATCTGAGGTACTGCGCATCATACCCCAGAGCAGGCCAACAGGAGCTCCGCAGCATCACACTGCCCATGTCGGTGCAATCTTCATAGTGTAGTCTCAGACATGAAAGAAAATATTGAAAATGGTGAGTAGAGTCCAACACACACAATACCACAGTGGGAGGGGGACCGGTGCAACCCACAAATATAAGTGTCTTAATATCTGTGTTGGTGGATAAATAGGTTCACTATGCATGAAAACTTGTAAAGTTCACTGAAGAATTTATCTCTTAAATGTCCAAATTAAGAGAAGGTATCGCCGCACAAATGCTTTCTTCTATATCATGTCTTTTTGTTTTGAAAAGAGTCCAATTTTGGAGATGGTTTGCAGTATATCTTGTAATTTTTTTTTTTATTAATAGATTTTTTTTTTGGTATATGCAATATACATTTTTAATTACAATCTTAAAATCTGGTCACATTCAACCTTGATTATTTTTCTTTTGTCTTGGGCCTAGTTTTTTTTGTTTCTTTTAAATAGACTGTATTTTGATTAGTTACATTGACATTTTCGAGTTCATAATCTGGATTATTTAGTTTCTTATTTCTTTTTTTTTTTTTTGATAAGGGGCCCCTTAAAATAATTGAAACTGGAGGGAAGAAGACAGCTCCCCCGGCTAACGTGGGAGCAGCGAAATCGTCACAAAAGATTCTTTTAAAGCAATTACATATGCAAAGAATACACATAAATACGTGAACATAAGAAAAGGACAAGAATAGATAGCAAACATTGACAATTGAAATTTGCACCACAATTACAAGTGCATCAAAAAACATTACACTAGCTAAATTCTAAACATTACACAAAACCCTGGATAAGGAACAAGAGAAAACTAACACTTTTTTACTTGAGAAATATGACATCTTTTAACAGACTTATCATTAAGATGTTCGACCAAGAAGGTGACTGAAAAATGGCATATGGAGTGCATGGCGGAGTCACCCAAAAAAAAAATTCCCACAATACAAAATATTCACTGCCATAATGAATTGGACAAATGCAGAATGAAAAGTAACTAATAAACGTAATATATGTGGAACATATATACTCTCCTCCCTCACCTGAATTGGAGAAGTTGCTACCATGCAACGATAGTTGAATTAGGTTTAGGTTATGTTATAAATTATAATGTTGCTTAAGAATGAAATGTTGCTAGAGTTAATTTAATTATAATAGAAATTAATAAATAATTAGAATAGTTCAAAGGGGTCACTAGGTTAAATGAAGGGACTCCAACAAAGGGAAATACTCTGATATCCCATATATATATATATTATGTAATAACTGATACTTATTTGCAGGTACCAAAAAACTTCTATATTAATAATATCTCACTTTAATATAACTTGGAAGAGCATGTGGACAATTTCCAGCAAGGCCGAAGATCTATCTCCAATACAGGTTAAGAAGGATGGGAGAGCAAGAGGGCCATCGCACATGATCATAAATTCGCAAAATTCCAACAATGAGATTTAATGTATAATATAACCAATGTACAATATAAGGTCTAGCTTAAATATATGACAATAAATAGTAATGACTAGAAATTGATTATTAAATGCCCAAGATCACTAAACATTAAGCTATCTTTCATGTACCAAGAATAATTCAAAATTGCAAATCCAATAAACTCCAAAAGTTAAGTTGGTATACTATAAATAAATATGCATGGATCACTAATAAAGACTAGGCCTATCAAAGGTCAATGCCAGGCAAAGTAATTTAGAATAAAGGGATGCGAAAAGAAAATCAAAGTTCACAACAATATACCATATGTATTAAAGAAATTTCCAGAATAAATACTAATTAGGCCTACCTAATTGCCAATAGTAGGGAATATTTCAAAGTCTTTTATAATCAGCAAATGACAAGAAATCACTTTAGAAAAATTTACTCATGAAGTATAATTAGGCCTATCCAATAGGGAATAGTAGATAATATATTTTAAAGTATTTTAGAATATACAGAAGGCAAGATAAACTGAGAATTTTTTTTTTTTTTAATTTGCTTAAGAAATACTACGGCAGAAGGGTAAACTGGTGGACCTAATTTGCAATAGAAATAAATAATTTGGAATGAAAAGAAAATAAATATGGTAAAGAAAATCCAAAACCTGAGTGTAATTAAATACCAAAGTAGCACCAAAATATAATCAAGAATAAACTAACTAAGCAGAAATTTTGGTATGAAAAGGCAATATGATATTAGAGAATAAATATGTAAAAAAAGGCAAAAACTAGACCAGGTAAGTTAAGAAAATCAGCCAGCAAACAGCCAAAAATATAAATGCAATTTCGAATTAGCAAATAACAGAATAATGTCAAATACAAAACAGAGAATGAAAGTAAGGCAGCTACACGGAATATAGCCTGAAAGAACAGTCTGGAAAATTCTATGAAACAATGAGTGCAGAAAATATAGAAAATTTATTTATTAGAAAAAGGGCTGAACTACTTGTACCAAATTAATCGTGTACTTTAATAGCAATTAGCTTGTAGATAAAAAAAAAGGAAAAGAATTAATAATTACAAAATCTCAAAAGAAATCTAAGGCAAATCTATCTGGTGTGTATCACTATACAAGAAGGGAGGCTAATGTCCATAAATATACAATAAATGCCTGGCGTGACCTAACATGGTGAACTTTGAACGCCCCAGAATGTTCCACATAATTATGCAAATTAGCTACACAATATATAACTTGCAACCAGAAAATATATTACGTGAAGTAACTATATGGACCAGAACAATATATTAACTAAGTCCACCTCATAAGTAGCTGAATAATAGTTTACATAAAAATTTATAACCCTTATATAAATTCAAACATCAGAGTACTAATATCTTTCTGACCATTCTGACTAAAGAAGGGAACCAGAAGAATTTATACGCAATACAATTTTTACAGGCAAGATCACAAGTTAACAAATGCCATACAAATAACAGTTCAATTAAATTTATTAATATAGGGAAGAGAAATTTAACATTAAATTTGAGACAATGAAAATTGAAGTTAAGGAATAATATATATATCATCTGGGCCAGCAATTACATTACCAGATCTACCCAAGATGCAACGGGGTAGGCAAATGGCGACGATACGCCCACTAGAAAAATTCTTTTAGCAAGCATAAATGAAATGGAAATACTAATATTTCTATCGGAGAAACTTCAAACAATGATATAGCAAAATATGGGTATTTAGAACATGTATGAAATAATTCTTAGTGGAAAACTAGCATTTCATAAACAAGAGGGATCTAACCCTACAGAGTTACTGATCTCAAACGGACACATTCTAACATGGGCATTTTCATGATGCCTTGAAATAATAAACTTGATACCGAAGTTGTTCCATATCCAGACGGCCCATGACTATAAGTACTTAAGGTTAACTAACTCTGAAAATACATCTTTCTCTGTCCTTTCCTACCTCAGTTATCTTAACACCAAAATATGAATATAGGCATAATGTGCTGAAGGCACTTGAAATCAATTTTAGCTAATAAATAGTGACGACATCGCTTACTCACACAGCCAACCGGAGGGTCCGACTCGTCCTCGCAGCTCCCACACTAACTAGGCAGTTGCCAAATACAGTCTGATTGACTGCAAGAACCAAGCCCACCATTACGGCTCGGTATGCAGCGGCGAAGTCGTTCACTACTTACGTCAGAGAGAGTGTAGTCGGAGGGGATGGAATCGCGGCAATTTTAAACAGCGTTACAGCCCTCCCCTCTGACTACACAAAAAAAAATTGCAAGATTTTTTTTTTACCAAAACAGTTAGAAAACCCAGAAAACACATGTGACCCCCAAAATTCATACAAGTAATACAGTAGTAGAACAATTTAGACCCTGATATCAGAACACAATTAATCTTAGCCTAGTACAGTTCATAATAACTCATAGTCTTTAAATCAACAAGAAATTTTGAAGTAAATATATTTTTTTTTGAAAAAGTTCATATCTTGATGTATAAGTTCTCTTGAATGTTTTTGACGGAATCCATCGAAGGGACAATACCATAATATAATATACCCAAAACTTACTTACATTTTATGAAGAATTTATCTGCATTTTTCTGAGACTAAAGAACACTGCGGCCGGCAATAACACATGCCTTAAGCCAAATATTTCCACTCACCGAGAAATACCATATATTTAGTGAGAATCTCATAAGCACTCACAACAAATCGTCGCCAATATCCATATTAGGCGCACGAATCACCAAATCACCCAAGGTCCATTCTTGAGTGAAGACGAGGTACGATGAGTAGATGAGAAGAGTGTAGCATACTTGATAGCAGAAGATGGAGCGGGCTCGAAGAAAGAAAACTGTTGGTAGGAAAGAGGCACATGACTCCGGCCACCCATGTCGGATGACAAAAAGCAAGGCGGGGTTGCATACCCCATGAGTCAGGCGAAACATCCGAAGATCTGAGGTACTGCGCATCATACCCCAGAGCAGGCCAACAGGAGCTCCGCAGCATCACACTGCCCATGTCGGTGCAATCTTCATAGTGTAGTCTCAGACATGAAAGAAAATATTGAAAATGGTGAGTAGAGTCCAACACACACAATACCACAGTGGGAGGGGGACCGGTGCAACCCACAAATATAAGTGTCTTAATATCTGTGTTGGTGGATAAATAGGTTCACTATGCATGAAAACTTGTAAAGTTCACTGAAGAATTTATCTCTTAAATGTCCAAATTAAGAGAAGGTATCGCCGCACAAATGCTTTCTTCTATATCATGTCTTTTTGTTTTGAAAAGAGTCCAATTTTGGAGATGGTTTGCAGTATATCTTGTAAATTTTTTTTTTATTAATAGATTTTTTTTTTGGTATATGCAATATACATTTTTAATTACAATCTTAAAATCTGGTCACATTCAACCTTGATTATTTTTCTTTTGTCTTGGGCCTAGTTTTTTTTGTTTCTTTTAAATAGACTGTATTTTGATTAGTTACATTGACATTTTCGAGTTCATAATCTGGATTATTTAGTTTCTTATTTCTTTTTTTTTTTTTGATAAGGGGCCCCTTAAAATAATTGAGACTGGAGGGAAGAAGACAGCTCCCCCGGCTAACGTGGGAGCAGCGAAATCGTCACAAAAGATTCTTTTAAAGCAATTACATATGCAAAGAATACACATAAATACGTGAACATAAGAAAAGGACAAGAATAGATAGCAAACATTGACAATTGAAATTTGCACCACAATTACAAGTGCATCAAAAAACATTACACTAGCTAAATTCTAAACATTACACAAAACCCTGGATAAGGAACAAGAGAAAACTAACACTTTTTTACTTGAGAAATATGACATCTTTTAACAGACTTATCATTAAGATGTTCGACCAAGAAGGTGACTGAAAAATGGCATATGGAGTGCATGGCGGAGTCACCCAAAAAAAAAATTCCCACAATACAAAATATTCACTGCCATAATGAATTGGACAAATGCAGAATGAAAAGTAACTAATAAACGTAATATATGTGGAACATATATACTCTCCTCCCTCACCTGAATTGGAGAAGTTGCTACCATGCAACGATAGTTGAATTAGGTTTAGGTTATGTTATAAATTATAATGTTGCTTAAGAATGAAATGTTGCTAGAGTTAATTTAATTATAATAGAAATTAATAAATAATTAGAATAGTTCAAAGGGGTCACTAGGTTAAATGAAGGGACTCCAACAAAGGGAAATACTCTGATATCCCATATATATATATATTATGTAATAACTGATACTTATTTGCAGGTACCAAAAAACTTCTATATTAATAATATCTCACTTTAATATAACTTGGAAGAGCATGTGGACAATTTCCAGCAAGGCCGAAGATCTATCTCCAATACAGGTTAAGAAGGATGGGAGAGCAAGAGGGCCATCGCACATGATCATAAATTCGCAAAATTCCAACAATGAGATTTAATGTATAATATAACCAATGTACAATATAAGGTCTAGCTTAAATATATGACAATAAATAGTAATGACTAGAAATTGATTATTAAATGCCCAAGATCACTAAACATTAAGCTATCTTTCATGTACCAAGAATAATTCAAAATTGCAAATCCAATAAACTCCAAAAGTTAAGTTGGTATACTATAAATAAATATGCATGGATCACTAATAAAGACTAGGCCTATCAAAGGTCAATGCCAGGCAAAGTAATTTAGAATAAAGGGATGCGAAAAGAAAATCAAAGTTCACAACAATATACCATATGTATTAAAGAAATTTCCAGAATAAATACTAATTAGGCCTACCTAATTGCCAATAGTAGGGAATATTTCAAAGTCTTTTATAATCAGCAAATGACAAGAAATCACTTTAGAAAAATTTACTCATGAAGTATAATTAGGCCTATCCAATAGGGAATAGTAGATAATATATTTTAAAGTATTTTAGAATATACAGAAGGCAAGATAAACTGAGAATTTTTTTTTTTTTTAATTTGCTTAAGAAATACTACGGCAGAAGGGTAAACTGGTGGACCTAATTTGCAATAGAAATAAATAATTTGGAATGAAAAGAAAATAAATATGGTAAAGAAAATCCAAAACCTGAGTGTAATTAAATACCAAAGTAGCACCAAAATATAATCAAGAATAAACTAACTAAGCAGAAATTTTGGTATGAAAAGGCAATATGATATTAGAGAATAAATATGTAAAAAAAGGCAAAAACTAGACCAGGTAAGTTAAGAAAATCAGCCAGCAAACAGCCAAAAATATAAATGCAATTTCGAATTAGCAAATAACAGAATAATGTCAAATACAAAACAGAGAATGAAAGTAAGGCAGCTACACGGAATATAGCCTGAAAGAACAGTCTGGAAAATTCTATGAAACAATGAGTGCAGAAAATATAGAAAATTTATTTATTAGAAAAAGGGCTGAACTACTTGTACCAAATTAATCGTGTACTTTAATAGCAATTAGCTTGTAGATAAAAAAAAAAGGAAAAGAATTAATAATTACAAAATCTCAAAAGAAATCTAAGGCAAATCTATCTGGTGTGTATCACTATACAAGAAGGGAGGCTAATGTCCATAAATATACAATAAATGCCTGGCGTGACCTAACATGGTGAACTTTGAACGCCCCAGAATGTTCCACATAATTATGCAAATTAGCTACACAATATATAACTTGCAACCAGAAAATATATTACGTGAAGTAACTATATGGACCAGAACAATATATTAACTAAGTCCACCTCATAAGTAGCTGAATAATAGTTTACATAAAAATTTATAACCCTTATATAAATTCAAACATCAGAGTACTAATATCTTTCTGACCATTCTGACTAAAGAAGGGAACCAGAAGAATTTATACGCAATACAATTTTTACAGGCAAGATCACAAGTTAACAAATGCCATACAAATAACAGTTCAATTAAATTTATTAATATAGGGAAGAGAAATTTAACATTAAATTTGAGACAATGAAAATTGAAGTTAAGGAATAATATATATATCATCTGGGCCAGCAATTACATTACCAGATCTACCCAAGATGCAACGGGGTAGGCAAATGGCGACGATACGCCCACTAGAAAAATTCTTTTAGCAAGCATAAATGAAATGGAAATACTAATATTTCTATCGGAGAAACTTCAAACAATGATATAGCAAAATATGGGTATTTAGAACATGTATGAAATAATTCTTAGTGGAAAACTAGCATTTCATAAACAAGAGGGATCTAACCCTACAGAGTTACTGATCTCAAACGGACACATTCTAACATGGGCATTTTCATGATGCCTTGAAATAATAAACTTGATACCGAAGTTGTTCCATATCCAGACGGCCCATGACTATAAGTACTTAAGGTTAACTAACTCTGAAAATACATCTTTCTCTGTCCTTTCCTACCTCAGTTATCTTAACACCAAAATATGAATATAGGCATAATGTGCTGAAGGCACTTGAAATCAATTTTAGCTAATAAATAGTGACGACATCGCTTACTCACACAGCCAACCGGAGGGTCCGACTCGTCCTCGCAGCTCCCACACTAACTAGGCAGTTGCCAAATACAGTCTGATTGACTGCAAGAACCAAGCCCACCATTACGGCTCGGTATGCAGCGGCGAAGTCGTTCACTACTTACGTCAGAGAGAGTGTAGTCGGAGGGGATGGAATCGCGGCAATTTTAAACAGCGTTACAGCCCTCCCCTCTGACTACACAAAAAAAAATTGCAAGATTTTTTTTTTACCAAAACAGTTAGAAAACCCAGAAAACACATGTGACCCCCAAAATTCATACAAGTAATACAGTAGTAGAACAATTTAGACCCTGATATCAGAACACAATTAATCTTAGCCTAGTACAGTTCATAATAACTCATAGTCTTTAAATCAACAAGAAATTTTGAAGTAAATATATTTTTTTTTGAAAAAGTTCATATCTTGATGTATAAGTTCTCTTGAATGTTTTTGACGGAATCCATCGAAGGGACAATACCATAATATAATATACCCAAAACTTACTTACATTTTATGAAGAATTTATCTGCATTTTTCTGAGACTAAAGAACACTGCGGCCGGCAATAACACATGCCTTAAGCCAAATATTTCCACTCACCGAGAAATACCATATATTTAGTGAGAATCTCATAAGCACTCACAACAAATCGTCGCCAATATCCATATTAGGCGCACGAATCACCAAATCACCCAAGGTCCATTCTTGAGTGAAGACGAGGTACGATGAGTAGATGAGAAGAGTGTAGCATACTTGATAGCAGAAGATGGAGCGGGCTCGAAGAAAGAAAACTGTTGGTAGGAAAGAGGCACATGACTCCGGCCACCCATGTCGGATGACAAAAAGCAAGGCGGGGTTGCATACCCCATGAGTCAGGCGAAACATCCGAAGATCTGAGGTACTGCGCATCATACCCCAGAGCAGGCCAACAGGAGCTCCGCAGCATCACACTGCCCATGTCGGTGCAATCTTCATAGTGTAGTCTCAGACATGAAAGAAAATATTGAAAATGGTGAGTAGAGTCCAACACACACAATACCACAGTGGGAGGGGGACCGGTGCAACCCACAAATATAAGTGTCTTAATATCTGTGTTGGTGGATAAATAGGTTCACTATGCATGAAAACTTGTAAAGTTCACTGAAGAATTTATCTCTTAAATGTCCAAATTAAGAGAAGGTATCGCCGCACAAATGCTTTCTTCTATATCATGTCTTTTTGTTTTGAAAAGAGTCCAATTTTGGAGATGGTTTGCAGTATATCTTGTAAATTTTTTTTTTATTAATAGATTTTTTTTTTGGTATATGCAATATACATTTTTAATTACAATCTTAAAATCTGGTCACATTCAACCTTGATTATTTTTCTTTTGTCTTGGGCCTAGTTTTTTTTGTTTCTTTTAAATAGACTGTATTTTGATTAGTTACATTGACATTTTCGAGTTCATAATCTGGATTATTTAGTTTCTTATTTCTTTTTTTTTTTTTGATAAGGGGCCCCTTAAAATAATTGAGACTGGAGGGAAGAAGACAGCTCCCCCGGCTAACGTGGGAGCAGCGAAATCGTCACAAAAGATTCTTTTAAAGCAATTACATATGCAAAGAATACACATAAATACGTGAACATAAGAAAAGGACAAGAATAGATAGCAAACATTGACAATTGAAATTTGCACCACAATTACAAGTGCATCAAAAAACATTACACTAGCTAAATTCTAAACATTACACAAAACCCTGGATAAGGAACAAGAGAAAACTAACACTTTTTTACTTGAGAAATATGACATCTTTTAACAGACTTATCATTAAGATGTTCGACCAAGAAGGTGACTGAAAAATGGCATATGGAGTGCATGGCGGAGTCACCCAAAAAAAAAATTCCCACAATACAAAATATTCACTGCCATAATGAATTGGACAAATGCAGAATGAAAAGTAACTAATAAACGTAATATATGTGGAACATATATACTCTCCTCCCTCACCTGAATTGGAGAAGTTGCTACCATGCAACGATAGTTGAATTAGGTTTAGGTTATGTTATAAATTATAATGTTGCTTAAGAATGAAATGTTGCTAGAGTTAATTTAATTATAATAGAAATTAATAAATAATTAGAATAGTTCAAAGGGGTCACTAGGTTAAATGAAGGGACTCCAACAAAGGGAAATACTCTGATATCCCATATATATATATATTATGTAATAACTGATACTTATTTGCAGGTACCAAAAAACTTCTATATTAATAATATCTCACTTTAATATAACTTGGAAGAGCATGTGGACAATTTCCAGCAAGGCCGAAGATCTATCTCCAATACAGGTTAAGAAGGATGGGAGAGCAAGAGGGCCATCGCACATGATCATAAATTCGCAAAATTCCAACAATGAGATTTAATGTATAATATAACCAATGTACAATATAAGGTCTAGCTTAAATATATGACAATAAATAGTAATGACTAGAAATTGATTATTAAATGCCCAAGATCACTAAACATTAAGCTATCTTTCATGTACCAAGAATAATTCAAAATTGCAAATCCAATAAACTCCAAAAGTTAAGTTGGTATACTATAAATAAATATGCATGGATCACTAATAAAGACTAGGCCTATCAAAGGTCAATGCCAGGCAAAGTAATTTAGAATAAAGGGATGCGAAAAGAAAATCAAAGTTCACAACAATATACCATATGTATTAAAGAAATTTCCAGAATAAATACTAATTAGGCCTACCTAATTGCCAATAGTAGGGAATATTTCAAAGTCTTTTATAATCAGCAAATGACAAGAAATCACTTTAGAAAAATTTACTCATGAAGTATAATTAGGCCTATCCAATAGGGAATAGTAGATAATATATTTTAAAGTATTTTAGAATATACAGAAGGCAAGATAAACTGAGAATTTTTTTTTTTTTTAATTTGCTTAAGAAATACTACGGCAGAAGGGTAAACTGGTGGACCTAATTTGCAATAGAAATAAATAATTTGGAATGAAAAGAAAATAAATATGGTAAAGAAAATCCAAAACCTGAGTGTAATTAAATACCAAAGTAGCACCAAAATATAATCAAGAATAAACTAACTAAGCAGAAATTTTGGTATGAAAAGGCAATATGATATTAGAGAATAAATATGTAAAAAAAGGCAAAAACTAGACCAGGTAAGTTAAGAAAATCAGCCAGCAAACAGCCAAAAATATAAATGCAATTTCGAATTAGCAAATAACAGAATAATGTCAAATACAAAACAGAGAATGAAAGTAAGGCAGCTACACGGAATATAGCCTGAAAGAACAGTCTGGAAAATTCTATGAAACAATGAGTGCAGAAAATATAGAAAATTTATTTATTAGAAAAAGGGCTGAACTACTTGTACCAAATTAATCGTGTACTTTAATAGCAATTAGCTTGTAGATAAAAAAAAAGGAAAAGAATTAATAATTACAAAATCTCAAAAGAAATCTAAGGCAAATCTATCTGGTGTGTATCACTATACAAGAAGGGAGGCTAATGTCCATAAATATACAATAAATGCCTGGCGTGACCTAACATGGTGAACTTTGAACGCCCCAGAATGTTCCACATAATTATGCAAATTAGCTACACAATATATAACTTGCAACCAGAAAATATATTACGTGAAGTAACTATATGGACCAGAACAATATATTAACTAAGTCCACCTCATAAGTAGCTGAATAATAGTTTACATAAAAATTTATAACCCTTATATAAATTCAAACATCAGAGTACTAATATCTTTCTGACCATTCTGACTAAAGAAGGGAACCAGAAGAATTTATACGCAATACAATTTTTACAGGCAAGATCACAAGTTAACAAATGCCATACAAATAACAGTTCAATTAAATTTATTAATATAGGGAAGAGAAATTTAACATTAAATTTGAGACAATGAAAATTGAAGTTAAGGAATAATATATATATCATCTGGGCCAGCAATTACATTACCAGATCTACCCAAGATGCAACGGGGTAGGCAAATGGCGACGATACGCCCACTAGAAAAATTCTTTTAGCAAGCATAAATGAAATGGAAATACTAATATTTCTATCGGAGAAACTTCAAACAATGATATAGCAAAATATGGGTATTTAGAACATGTATGAAATAATTCTTAGTGGAAAACTAGCATTTCATGAACAAGAGGGATCTAACCCTACAGAGTTACTGATCTCAAACGGACACATTCTAACATGGGCATTTTCATGATGCCTTGAAATAATAAACTTGATACCGAAGTTGTTCCATATCCAGACGGCCCATGACTATAAGTACTTAAGGTTAACTAACTCTGAAAATACATCTTTCTCTGTCCTTTCCTACCTCAGTTATCTTAACACCAAAATATGAATATAGGCATAATGTGCTGAAGGCACTTGAAATCAATTTTAGCTAATAAATAGTGACGACATCGCTTACTCACACAGCCAACCGGAGGGTCCGACTCGTCCTCGCAGCTCCCACACTAACTAGGCAGTTGCCAAATACAGTCTGATTGACTGCAAGAACCAAGCCCACCATTACGGCTCGGTATGCAGCGGCGAAGTCGTGCACTACTTACGTCAGAGAGAGTGTAGTCGGAGGGGATGGAATCGCGGCAATTTTAAACAGCGTTACACTGTAAACTTTGAATTTAAAAAAATCAACTTAAAATAAAGTTTACAAATATTTTCAAAGGCGCACAGTATAAAAATTGAACCTTTGTTTTGAAAAAAAAAAACATATATTTCTACTTAAACTAAGTTTAGAAAGATTTTCAAATTATGCTATTAAATAACCTGTTTTATACTTAAACTAAACTAATACAAAATTTGTTTTAAACTTAAAGTGTTAATTTACAAATACTGGGTAACATAAATTATTATTTTAATAAAATTGCAAGAAAAACATTTTCATAGTAAAAAAAAAGTTTCACTTCGAAAACTCATGTATGAGCAAAAAAGTATTTGTAATTAATTTTGATATGTATTTATTCCTGACCGAAATTCTCAAAATACCGTTGCACTGAATAGGCTGCCGGTTGCATTTGACCAGTAGATAAATCTTGATTGTCATTCACTACAACACACTCATTGTAGCTTCCTGCAGGAGAAGGCTGTCCAGAATATGTTGGAGTAGCAGTAGAGTAATGAGAAACTGCATACGGTCCTGCATTTGGCTCTTCTTCCATGAGCATTTTAAGCTCGTACTTCTGCACAGCGGCAAATATATCTGCTTTTGCGTAATGCCAGTAACGTGGGGGCAGCTTTTTCAATGCTGGAGCTATTCCTGATAAAAATGCGTCAACAGGGTCTGCTGATTGGATTGAAGGAGAGCCCTTTTCTTTTATAAGATATTCCATAACAGTAGCAGCAGCACTTTTAGGTGGATTCGTTTTTTGTAATGATAATTTTAGTTTTTTCGATTGTTTAGAGTGCGGTAAGGAGCCTGTTTGTGTTGGAGCAGACAACATGTGACAATGGGACTGCTCACTCACTGGACTGTCGACATGTGTAGCATTGTTTTCTGTATTGCCACTTCTTCATCATCTCCTGATAGGTCCTGTTTTCTTACCTCGTCACCAATGTTGCTCCTGGTCTCCCTCTCATTGAAAAATTGTTTTAAAAAATTCAACTGCTCTGAATATTTGTAGAGTTTTCCCGATTTCGCCTTTTGACCACTCACAGTGGCATTTTTCTTGAGAGACTTCCTAAAATTGTCCCTTATGTTGGCCCATCTGGTTTTACAAGACTGTCCTGAAAATAAAACAATGGCTATATTGAGTTATTATTTATTAAATCGTAAACACATCATAGGTTAGGTTATGGAAAAAAAAAATGCATCGAACTTCAGAAATATCTGAATTAGATAATTAGAAACACATAAAATAATTTTTATTCAACTGATAAATATGTTTACTGCTATTTTTTTCCTTTCAGGCATTTGACCACTGGGGATGCGCTAAACACGATTTCCTTTAGCTATCGCATGGGTAATCTACAGTTTACAAGATTGTGCGAGAAACCTGTAAGATTATTACAGAAAATCTGATGGAAGAATTGATGCCTACTCCAACAGCAGAAATGTGGAAGAACATAGCTAGTGACTTTTATGATATATGGAACTTTCCTAATTGTATTGGTGCTTTGGATGGTAAACACGTTGCTATCCAAGCCCCTCCGAACTCTGGATCATTATTCTTTAATTACAAAAAAACATTTTCCATTGTTTTATTGGCTCTTGTGGACGCTCATTGTAATTTTATTGCAGTTGATGTAGGGGCATACGGTAAGAATAGTGACGGAGGAATCTTTTCCAAATCAAATTTAGGAAAAGCACTTGAACAGAGGTCTTTGAATGTACCAGAAAATTCTGTGATACCAAATACAGATATTCAAGTTCCATATGTTATTGTCGCTGATGAGGCATTCCCGCTGAAAGACTACATGATGCGACCATTTCCAGGGGATAATCTGGATGATCGTAAGCGAAACTTTAACTATCGTCTGAGTCGCGCGAGGAGGACATCCGAAAATAGTTTTGGTATTTTGTCACAAAAGTTCCGGATTTACAATAGGCGTATTCAGGCTTTCCCAGAAAACGTTGATAACGTAATTCCTGCCACGTGCTTACTGCATAACTTTGTGAAAAAATATGACAGAAATAGTTATAATTTTGCCCCTCAGAATGTGGAGTCGAGGAATGGGGACAGCACACTACAAAATTTGGAATTCCATGGTGGGAGTGCTACGTCACATGCATTTCGGGTCAGAGAGTTATTTACAGAATACTTCAATTCTGAGAATGGATCTCTCCCTTGGTCATCAACTCTATAGGTAAAAGAGAATAGATACATACATAATTTTGTATGTCAAAATATCATTAAATGTACTATCAAAAGTTAGGTATGTTTACTTGAAAAAATCATAAAATTAATAAAAAAGCATTTACTTACCAGTTGTTTTCATTTCCTCTCCCACTTTAGTCCAGATGTTATTCTTAAAATTCGTGTCCATGTACTTGGGGTTGGACAGGTCAAACAGCACAGGATAATTGCGCACTAGTTCAATAAGTTTTTCATCATTCATCTTTAATTCTGAAAGGAAGTTTGAAAATTAAATTATACTTTGAAAAGCCAGTAGCACGGCCGTGGAATGAGAAAAATATCGGTGGGGACTAACCTGAGTGTCACTGTACGACGACTGCGGGAGCACTGACTGCAATGTCACGACCAGGCACCGTGTGAGTATGAACAACCCCACTCGATTTTCTAGAAGAATATTTTCAGACTTGCCTGTCACGCAACAGTCACGTCACTGCTGAGTGTAAATTGAACTACCCGAGTTTCACTGTATTGCGACTGCGGGAACACTGACTGCACTGTCACGGCCAAGCGCCGGGCGAGTATGAACAACACCACTCAATTGCATAGAAGAATGTTTTCAGGCTCGCCGGTAGATGCACTTGCCTGTCACTCCACGGTAACGTCACTGATGAGTGTAAATGGACCTTAAAGGTCCATTTACACACAGCAGTGAGGTGAACGTAACGTGACGGCACGTATTCCCACCGCCCGTGATCCCGCAGTGATTTCTATTCACACTATAACGTGGCATGAACGACATCAGTCAGCGTTTACTATAGTTCAAATGCCACGGAAAATGGCGAAATTCTCAGAAGCTGATTTATGAATGATTACTCTTGTTTGGGATGAAGAGGAGAAGGAACAAGTGAGAAAACGGAAGTGGGTTCATGAGGCCTGGAAAAAGAGAAGAACAGAAGGGGAATTTACCACTCTTTATAAAGAATTGATGGACGATGGAGCAAAGTTTCACAAATACTTCAGAATGTCAGAAAATGCATTTAACATTCTGTTGAGCAAACTGGAAGTCAACCTGAAAAAGCAGGACACAAAATGGAGAAAAGCAATTTCTCCGAGGGAACGGCTTGCAGATTGTTTGAGGTATGTATGGTAGATTAGAATATACAGTAAACTGTAAACTTTGAATTAAAAAAAAATCGTCTCAAAATAAAGTTTACAAACATTTTCAAAGGCGCACGTATAAAATTTGATCTTTTGTTTTGAAAAAAAAACATAACTTATATTTCTACTTAAACTACGTTTAGAAAGATTTTCAAATTATTCTTTAAATAATTTTTTTAAACTTAAACTAAACTATTACAACATTTGTTTTAAACTTAAAGTGTTAATTTACAAATACTGGGTAACCGAATTATTATTTTAATAAAATTGCAAGAAAAACATTTACATAGTTAAAAAAAGAAGTTTCACTTCAAAACTCATATATGAGTAAAAAAGTATTTGTAATTAATTTTGATAGGTATTTATTCCTGACCGAAATTCTCAAAATAAAGTTGCACTGAATAGGTTGCCGGTTGTATTTGACCAGCAGGTAAATCTTGATTTTCATTCACTACAACACACTCATTGTAGCTTCCTGAAGGAGAAGGCTGTCCAGAATATGTTGGAGTAGCAGCAGAGTAATGAGAAACTGCATATGGTCCTGCATTTGACTCTTCTTCCATGAGCATTTTAAGCTCGTACTTCTGCACAGCGGCAGAACAACCCCACTCGATTTTCTAGAATAATATTTTCAGGTTCGCCTGACACGCCACAGTAACGTCACTGATGAGTGTAAATTGAACTACCCGAGTTTCACTGTATTGCGACTGCGGGAACACTGACTGCACTGTCACGGCCAAGCGCCGGGCGAGTATGAACACCACCACTGAATTGCCTAGAAGAATATTTTCAGGCTCGCCGGTAGATGCACTTGCCTGTCACTCCACGGTCACGTCACTGCTGAGTGTAAATGGACCTTAAAGGTCTATTTACACAGAGCAGTAAAGTGAACGTGACGTGACGGCACGGAATCCCACCACCCGTGATCTCACAGTGATTTCCATTCACACTGTAACGTGGCATGATCGGTACCAGTCAATGTTTTTAATAGTAATAAATTAATTTAGCTTTGAAAAGCCAGTGCCACGGCCGTGAAATGAGAAAAATATCAGTGGGGACTAATCTGACTTGCACTGTAGCAGTCACTGTACCATGGGGAAAAAAACACACACACATCCACTCGTGAAGTAATTTTTATTCAACTGATAAATTTGTTTATCACTATTGTTTCAGGCATTGGGCCACTTGGGATGCGTTAAACACGATTTCCTTTAGCTATCGCATGGGTCATAGTACAGTTTACATGATTATCATTGAAAATCCGATAGAAGAATTGTTTCCTACTCCAACAGCAGAAACGTGGAAGAACATAGCTAGTGATTTTTATGATACATGGAATTTTCCTAATTGCACTGGTGCTTTGGATGGTAAACACGTTGCTATCCAGGCCCCTCCGAACTTGGGATCATTATTCTTCAATTACAAAAAAAAATTATATTGTTTTGTTGGCTCTTGTGGACGCTCATGGTAACTTTATTGCAGTTGATGTAGGGACGTACGGTAAGAATAGTGACGAGGGGAATCTTTTCCAATTCAAATTTAGGAAAAGCAATTGAACAAAGGTCTTTGAATGTACCAGAAAATTCTGTGATATCAAATACAGATATTCAAGTTCCATACGTTATTGTCGCTGATAAGGCATTCCCGCTTAAAGACTACATGGTGCGTCCATTTCCGGGGGATAATTTGGATGATCGTAAGCGAAACTTCAATTATCGTTTGAGTCGCGCGGGGAGGACACCAGAAAATAGTTTTGGTATCTTGTCACAAAAATTCCGCATTTACAATAGGCGTATTCAGGCTTACCCAGAAACATTGACAACGTAATTCTTGCCACGTGTTTATTGCATAACTTTGTGAAAAAAATGACAGAAAAAGTTATTATTGGGCAATAGTTCAATAAATTTTTCGTCATTCATCTTTAACTCTGGAAAAAAAAAAAAAACTTTAAAAATTAAATTAAACTTTGAAAAGCCAGTGGCACGGGCGTGAAGTGAGAAAAATAGATGTGGAGACTAATCTGAGAGTCACTTTACGGCGACGGCAGGAGCACTGACTGCACTGTCACGAACAGGCACCGGGCGAGTCAGAACAACCCCACTCTGTTTCCTAGAAGAATATTTTCAGGCTCGCCGGTAGATGCATTGCCTGTCACGCCACTGCTGAGTGTAAATAGGACTACCTGATTTTCACTGTACGGCGACTGCGGGAACACTGACTGCACTGTCACGACCAGACGCCGGGCGAGTATGAACACCACCACTCAATTGCCTAGAAGAATATTTTCAGGCTCGCCGGTAGGTGCACTTGCCTGTCACTCCTGAGTATAAATAGACCTTAAAGAGAATGCACTGATGGAATGAGCGGCCTATAATACATTATTATGTTAGTATTAATTTCTAAATCATTTATTTTATATTATGTAGTGTCAGGAATAGTAGGCTACGTCTTAATAAATATATTCACTGGCTATGAAAACTAAAGAATAAATTAACCTTATATGACAGGTATTAGTGCAAAAAAAAACTCAACTTTTTCTTGCTTGCTATAATGCAACCTTGAAATAAAACGATCAAAAGTACAAAAGAATTAGAATGAAATATAGAAGTTTGGTTAACCTACTCCTATTTTGAAATCACACAAGAATTTTCCACGGTTATGAAGTCTTAAGACTGTCAATATGACTCAATTGAACCATTCCGGTAGACACTCAACCGCGATATCCAACACGTTTATTTTTATATGCCGTAATCCTAAAACAAGTTAACACATGGACAATATTCTTACAATCAACAAAATCTTTGCATTAGGATAGATAAATTCTTAAGAGGGATACAGCAGCAAATTACCTATATTTGTTTAGAGCATACCTGAGCAACTGAGGGGAAACGTTTTAGTACCCCACCCATGCTGTGACGTATGAAACCTGCTCTTCATGTTCAGTGTCACGTCGAAACTGCTTTAATCTGACGTCAAGGGCGACTATAGTGGGAGACATTACCCCACCGCACAGTGGCACAATGTGAACCCGTTGCGCACCCGTGGTTTAGAGGAATCACTGTAATAATAGTAATGTAACAACGTATTGTAATGATAGATCCTGTGTGTCTTATATTACGGGTTTTGAGACCTGCTTTCTCTTGTCAGTGTATGTGTAAACATGGGCGTACGGTGGGGGAGGGTTCATGGAGTTGAAACCCCCCCTCGAAAGTATCTGCCTTTTTTAAAATTATAACATAAAGTTATGAGATAAAAAACACTGGTTTGGTTATTACATTTTCTTACATAACATAAACATTATTATTTTGAAAAAACTTGTAAATTTTCTATAAAGATATAAACTCTCGCAGTTTACTTAAGATTAAAGTTTCTAAAAGGCGTGGTGTTGGCAGTTCTTGAGCATAATAATGCACATACTTAATCCCAGTTACCAAATTGTCTGAAATAACTTCTACTGTAGAGGAAAGCATAGGCCTTATTGTTATTAAATAATGTATTAATACTGGTGGTTTTTATTTTTTTATTTTATACTTTTTATATGAGTGACGCGTTACTGATAACCAACTTTTCCTTAGGAATTTTTCATAAATGATTCTATGGCGTGGATATCTACGTGGTGTGATCGGTTGAATCTCAGGAGTCCAATGGATATCAGTTTAATTCCTGCAAAATTTCAATACGTAAAAACCAATCTTCTGGAATTGTCTTACCTCCAGAAACCAGCACAAGGAGTAGTTAAACGAGTATTATGATAAATTCTCAAAAGAAAGGTTTTATTTATAGACTTTATCTAAAACAAGAAATGAACAGATACCTAAATTTTAAAAAATACAGTTTCCATGACTGTGCTGCATAGTGTACTAATGATCACATTACAAGTGTTTATTTACTAAAAATAGTGTATTAAATTACAATGTGTGCAAAGATATGGAGCTGAGGCGTTATAACCAACCCCCTCCAAACAGAATTTCACCGTACGCCTATGTGTACTAACTAACTAACTAACTCCAATGGAAGAATTCCCGATTGCTCATACAATATTCACTTTCGAATTGCTCTGTCCACACGTACACATTAATTTAGACACACATAGAACTTTTCTTTGATTTTTATTTATTTATTGTCGAATATAGAGACTTCAAAACATGGTATTAAATATTTTCTCTGTCACAGATTAGGATACAGAAAGTGACATTCATATGATTTCATTCAGACCTATGGTAGTTATTTTCCGCTCAAATTTGCTGTTCTCTTCCACGAGAAATAGGTTTTAACGTGTGTCAATTTTACAACAAACATTACAGAGCATATTACATTCATAGAAAATGTAATTTCTGATGAAAGCATATTAATACCGTGGGATTTCAAACGTAAATTATGAACGAAGCCATATTAAAGCAAATCAGTCACTTCAGTATATAGAATTTTCCCAAGAGAATGGAAATGGGGAGAAGTATGCAGGAACTAATTTACTTATACGAGTATAAAGTTGCATTTGAAATCTCGTGAGGTTATTCCACACCAGATTACCGATATAAGTAGCTATAAGTATAAATCATATTATCTTCTATAACCTATTGATTTCTGAATATCGTGGTAGAATTTAGTTATGAATTTATCTCTCGTACAATTTAGTATCATTAAAAAACTCACGTCAATATGAAATTTCATATGCCACCCTTTAGTGAAAATTATTGAGAAAGTGAGTTACTATAGGTATAGATCCAAAAGTAGGCCATATGTTTTTAGAAACAACCAGTCTGGAAAAGAAGTGCCTAATTATTCACCGATGATGTAGTGAATACAAATCATACTAAAAACACGAGCGATTATACTTCCTTCGATAGCTAAACGAGTCAATTGTCCACTTCCACTTACAAGTTGTTACAGCTAAGCTAGAAATTAGCACAAGAAGTTTCTGTAGCAGTGGTGAGGGATCCCATCGCTATTTTGAAGATATGTTTCTATTCTATTTGAAACTATCTTGGACAATTATAGAAGTAGTATTCTTGTGAATAATGTGTTTTTCTCTCCATTATATCTTTTATTTAATTTGCATTGCTAAAGGAGAAAATCTTTGTTTAACGTCCATTTGTAATGCACTTTTATTCAATTTAGCTTACCTATTTCTTTGGTACGTTTGGTCAATGGTAGCCCCCAAGTTTATTGTAAGAAACTAAATATAAGAATAATTTGAAATGAAAAATACCGTAGTCCTGTTTACTTCACAACTATAAATAAGAATGTTTATTACATATCTTGCTTGAAATAATTTATATATATATATATATAGTTTCAAATAATACATTTTACAGTCATTTAGGCCTACCTAACTTCTTTTTTTTTGTCCCCTCATCACAATGAATTAATTAAGCAACAAGCCTGGAGGTAGGAAGAGGGGTGTAAAGTTGTACGCAAACGACTTTAATTACTCAGAGAGGACAAAAACAGGGAAATATAATGGACTTGCGGTTATCATGATACCATTTAAACGCAATTAGGAGCCTCTGCACACGAGGATAAAGAAACAGCTCAGTGCGTACACTCAATATTTTAGGGGGCTTCTGGGAGAAAATAACATTAGTGTAATTCCCGTTAAATTCTCAGCAAAGGTATCGAGCATTGTTCGAATATACAATTAAAACCCATAGAACAGTATGTGATAAAACGACAAGAAGTTCAACAAGAAATATAATATGTTTTTAAATTTAATACAAATACAATGCAATCGTAGTATTTAGGGGAGCTCAGATTAATTTGTACTATATAAAGTATCTTTATTGCATAGTAGGCCTAATAAAATCAACGATTGAACGTTAAATACTTACTTACTCAATGGCAACAGACAATTCCTAAGTAAGCTAAAAGAATATTATCTATTTTATGGAACCCGAAGGTTCATTGCCGCGAGACCTGAGCCCACCATTCAACCCTATTCTGTGCTAACTCCTTCCAACCATCCCTTGCAAATCCTACTTCTCTTAAATGTATCCTAATATTGTCCTCCCACTTACGTCTAGGTCTTCCAAGTGATCTTTTCCTTCAGGTCTCCCAGTCAATATTTGTTATATGTCCTTACTCCCCATGCACGCAACATGTCCAGTCCATTTCATCCCCCGTGATTTAATTGCCCTTACTGTATCTGGTAATGAGTACAGGCTATGAAGCTCGTCGTTATGCAGTTTTCTCCAGTTCCCATTTTCATCTCTCTTAGGGCCAAAATTTTCCTAAGCACCCTGTTTTCGAACACTTTCAGATGATGTCCTTCCCGAAGAGTAAGCGACCATGTCTCACAGCCATATAATACAACCGGCAGGATAATTGTCTTATAAATTTTTATTTTCTGAACGGAAGACGAGAAGATAGTTTCTGAATTGCACAAAAGCAGGCATTTCCTGATTTGAGTCGACACTTAACTTCTACCTTAATATTATTTGTATCTGTAATTATTGCTCCCAGACATTTCAAGTCCTCCACTTGTTCGAACGATTTACCGGCTATTCTGTTTTTTGTAGCGCATTATGTTGACGTTTCATGTCATATACTTAGTTTTTTCTGTATTAATAAGGGTGGGTCTCTGTCACCACAGTATGGCGCGTCCTCAGGTTGCGGATAGAGGATACGGCCTCCAGATGTGGAGGGTAGCTGCGAATATATTGAATAAGCAGTCGCGGACAGAAGACTAGAGGTGGTCCTCCAGTTTGGGGTTTGGCTTGAGGTTAACAACCTCAACAACAACCAAAATTGTGTTAAGAAAAGCTTGAATGTCAAATACGGAAAAATAAAGTAATAATAACTAGCCTCTTTAATAATTATTAGAACCTTATGACATCACGCAATATACGAGGGTCGTCCATAAAGTAAGAGTCCTTGGAACCGCTTACAGAAACAAAACACATTTTCATAGAAATGTTTATTGCAACAGATACAGCACGTGTTCAGCTATTTTTCAACATATTCGCCACCGAAATTGAGACTTTTTCATTCCGTGGTTCCAAACATGTTCACCTCTTTGTCATTCTCTGTCATTTCTTGAGGTGTAGGAGAAGATGTAAATCAATGGGAACGAGATCCGGGCTGTAAGGTGGTAATCACTGGGAGCTAGGTCCGCTCCCTAGGGTGAATGTTTAAACACCTTCCATACGAACTTCTGCAGGAGACTTGCTGGTAGGTATTTAAAAATCCACCCTACAGTCCGCATCTCACTCCCATTGATTTCCATCTTTTCCTATACCTCAAGAAATGGCAGAGAATGACAAAGAGGCGGACATGGTTGGCACGCAATGGTTAAAATCCCAGGCGGCAGACTTCTCCGACACAGGTATTCAAACGTTGGTCCCACGGAATGAAAAATGTCTCAATTCCGGTGGCGAATACGTTGAAAAATAGCTGAACACTTGCTGTATCTGTTGCAATAAACATTTCCATGAAATTATGTTTTGTTTCTGTAAACGGCCCAAGGGAATCTTACTTTATGGACGGCCCTCGTACTTTCAAGGTGAAGCAATTCCCTAAGCTGATAAAGTGAGATACATTAGTCTAATATTAGAAAAAAAACTTTCATGGAATTCGCAAATTACTCAATTATTGCAAAAATCAGAATAGAAATCATTGGATTAAACAACTTATTAAAGGATCTTCTTTATAATTTCAATTTAAAAAATAAGTCAATCTTTAATCCAACCAGAATGGTCCTACGGGTGCTCCCTTTGAGGATTCGCCTCCAAATCATAGATCCACAAAATCCAGACTCTAAGGAACTGGGTTCTTCGACTCATAATGGATGCACCTTAATGTGTCTGCAATACTCCTTTGCATATCGACCTGTATTTATTCTCAGTAGAATCTCCCGTCCAGTTCTCCTACAAAAGATTTTTTCATTGTATTATCTATAGACGTAATTTACAATCTCCAAAATAAAGGAGATAGAAATACATAGGCTACTTTAACTATAACGTAAGTCTCCGAGAGTAACACAGTTTTCCGCTGAATTCAGAGTAAAGAACGAGGCATACACTCAAATGTCACAAAGTATGGAGATGAAGCTAATCATTAGTATTAGTATACAATGTTAGAAAATAAGTATCTATTAGAAAAGTTGATGTTACTATATAGCCTAAGAGTTAAAGTTGGTTTATAGAGCAGTCAAAACATAATTACAGTTTATACCGGATAATTTCTGTGACAAACCGGTAGGAAGAGATGGGCATATTCCTTGGTCTCCACGCTCGCCTGACCTGAATTCACTAGATTTTTATTTGTAGGGGAATTTAAAAACTGTTGTGCAAGCAACACCGGTGAAAGATTTGCAGATTCCCAGTGCTCGTATTCTACAAGGCTGCCAGATAGTACGAGATACTCCAGGGATACATCAGGGCATCAGGGATTCCATGCGACGCGTGGGCTGACGGATGTGTCTGTGCTAACAGAGGACATTTTGAACATTCCATTTGATGTTCTGTTACCCACAGTTCTGTTTTCAGTACCACTTATATGATTTTCTGTTTTACGCAGTACTGTTTTTCGAGTATTCTGCTAAGCAATGCAAATGTAGAGAAAGGGCACTAACAAGGAAATAAAGTATTTTCGGACACGAGAAGATTCACCATCATCTTCGGAAAAGCTTTAGGTCATATATTTATGTCGTTAAACTATTCTAGAAGGTGTTTCAATAAGTAACGTTTAGGCTATACTTCATTGTAATCAAAATACACTCATGAATTAATACATTCTGTGCATCCATCAATAGTCTACTTCTCCACGTAACCACCTTCGATGTTGAGGAATTTGTGCTATCTGGGGACAGACAATAAATTTTACAGAGATGGGAAACTTGTTTACTGAACTCCCCTTGTGTTTTATGAGGGAATCCCCTATTTTAACTGAGTTCATTCGCTTTTAGGAATAAATCAGTATATTAGCAGTGCGAATCTTTAACTCAACAATGAGAGTGACAGCCTATTCCTCTCTAAAGTCTATCTCAGCCAACCTGATAGGAAGGAAAAACAATTTCTCCTCTCCTCGTTCCACTGGCTACCGTCAGAGGGGAGGGTAGTACGGTCCATTCCAAAAACATTGATTCGACTACTAGGAATAATCATACTAAAATATGAAAATAAAATTATGTGTTACATAGGTACGGAAGTTGGAGTAATCAATAATGCAGTTATATTATATGAAAATAGAGATGGCATATTCATAATTAATAACTAACATATATTGCATACACAATAAATATTATTTACGCAACAAATAAATAAATAAATATATATACACACATAGAGATTTTCTTATACACACTCACAGACACTAGCCTATAACTACTAATTTAACTATACACAGGGCTAAATATGGCATTTGAAACGACACGTGCAGAAAACCACTTCTAGACCGTCTGCGAATATGTTTTCTTGGAGACTGTAGTTGTCCAAGATCTGAAACAGGTACGCCATTCCTGATTTGTCTCATACCCACGCTTATTAACACCAAGAAAATAATGTTATTTAAAATTAAGGCTATTGTTGTACGTATTTTACTTATGAGATTACTATAATCACGTTTAGATGGTTACCGCATCTCAATTAATACTGCGTTGTTTATACTCCAGTAGTAAAACATTCTAACTTAAATATCAGAGCTGTGAGTAGGGGGTTGAAAGCGGTAAAAAGAACGGCAATTCGTCACATTGAAACCCCAGTCCGGTTCCGTGGCGGGGACTGAGAATGTTATGATTTCCTGTCAAGTTCCCTGAGATACAGTATAGTCGGTTTATACCGAAATGTTTTAAGGAAAAGAGCAAGGTAAACGTTAATTAGATTAGCACATACCATTGTTAATACTGATTTTGTTTGTTGGCAATCTGAAAAAGGAATTTTTACAAAAACATCCTTTATTGCTAGATAGTATAATAATGATACACTGAAGAAGCAATTATCTGGGATCTGGAAAGGTTATAAATTGTATTAATTACAGGAGATCATTATACACCAATTTCACTTCCAGTATTCTGGTAACAAAAGAAGCCCTTTGCTCAACGTAATTAATGTATAGCAAGTGGAAGTTGAAATCTAGTTGCTTTTCTATAATTATCTGTAAGATGATCCAACACAAGGAGTTGAAATGCTTATTAAACATAACGCGCGGTGGGGATGTAATCCGAACAAGCAATGAAATGTAAAAGTCATAAATAAACAATCTGGTGTTTATAATATCTACTATATAGACCTACCTGCATATATATTATTTATTATTCCACCAATTTATTTATGTCGAATGTATAAATAGGCAAAGTAGGCTACGTATGCGTGATAAAATAAAATCAGGTGAACTGATGTAACAAAGTGCCAGAATGTTTTTGTTTAATCAGTGATACTTGCAATTAGGCCTATGATATGCCTATGCAGAAAAGAAGTTATTTTTGTAATAGATTTCCGAGTTAAGCTCGAGATCGATTCATTAAGCAAGCTTACGGAAGAACAAAGGTCTAAAGTTTGATTCTTAACATTAATTCATACTCGTACGAGGTCTGTTAGATAAGTATCCGACCTTATTTTTTTTTCTCGGAAACCTGACGGATTTGAATCAAGCCCGCTTGCATGAGCCGACCTTAAACCTTCGTGCGCATGCATGAATTTTTTCCCGCCTTTAGATAGCGTCTGTTGCTGGCAATCAGCATTTGAGTGATGTAGTGTTTAGTGCTCTCGTCGTGTTCTCATTGTTAGGAAAATGACGGAACGTTTGGAGCAGCGCTGTTGCATTAAATTTTGCCTGAAACTGGGCGATAACCAGGTGGAAACCATTCGTAAAATTCAGACGGCTTTCGGTGACGATGCTATGGGCATCACACAGATTAAGGAGTGGTACAACCGGTTTAAAGACGGTCGCACATCGGTGGAGAGCGAGCCACGCTCCGGTCCGCCATCAACATGCCGAAATGACCAGATCATTGCTAAAGTGAACGCTGTAGTGATGCGGGACCGTCGTATGAGTATCCGAGAAATTGCGGAAGAGGTGGGCATCAGCACTTTTTCGGCCCATTCAACTATGACCGAAGATTTGGCCATGAAGAGAGTGGCGGCGTAATTCAATGCCGATGCTGCTGACGGCGGAGCAAAAGCAACTTCGTGTTGAAGTCTCACATGACATGCTTGAGTCCACAAACAGTGACCCCGACTTTATGAACATCTTAATGTGTGGTGACGAGTCCTGGTGTACGGGTACGACCCGGAAACCAAATTCCAGTCGTCACAATCGTTATTATCCTTGGAACGACGAGAGCACTATACACTACCTCACTCAAATGCTGCTTGCCAGCAACAGACGTTATCTACAGGCGGGAAAAAATTCACACATGCTCACGAAGGTTTAAGGTCGGCTCATGCAAGCGGGCTTGATTCAAATCCGTCAGGTTTCCGAGAAAAAAAATAAGGTCGGATACTTATCTAACAGACCTCGTATACACTGATATAAGAAATTCTTAAATGCCGGTCTCCTTAGCCGCGGTAGCTTGGAGCCTTGGAGTCGTGGTGAAGGAGGCTGTGGGTTCGAGTCTCGCCTCGGGCATGGGTGTTTGAGTCGATAAAAGGAAAGGAAAGGGAAAAAAAAAGGTAAACGAGGAAAACAAAAACGGTAAAAAAAAACTAATCAGGAAAATTGGCCTATGGCCGGCAAAATGTAAAAAAAAAAAAAATGTGTCAACGTTTCACAAAATGCACTGGCAATAATATTAATGATATAAATGTAGACTTCCGATTCGTTGACATGTTTTGTTTCAGGTTTAAAGCAGCCTTATAGGTTATGAATGAATTAAATCCAATCTGAAATCAATCTGTCAGGAATTACATTAGGTCTATTTTCTGCTACAGCAAAGTTTAAACTGAAAAATACATGCAAATGTAATGTAGATATCGGTAGCTGTAAATTTCGATAGAATTTCGATATGTTATTTTGAATCATAAATTTTAAAACGAAAATAATTTAATTTCACTTGTGTTTACAACAGTAACAAAAAAACTTTTTCGTAATTTCGTAGGTAGCGGAATTCAGGCTGACTTGGTTGGCAACTTCGTTTTAAGACAAATCAATGCTTGAAACAGTTAAACATAGACAATTGCATAAAAGGTTATCCTATAAAAAAAGAAAAAGAAACGTAGGCTATATCTTTCTTGAAGTTATAGAAAAGGCAATAAGGAACTAATATTGACAAATCCTTCGCTATGATAAGGAATTGCGAACTTTGAAATGAATGGAGCGAAATGTAGGTCTAAGTAAATATCTGAAGGAAACATTGTGTTAGCTTACGCTTGTTTTGGTACTGCCGGTATCTAGTTTATGGACCACATTTTTACTGCTGAAATAGCTATTTATGTTATTTTGATTTGTAAACGATTGTAGGTCCACGATAATTGTAGTAGTAGGAATAATAGTATTTATAGTGGTTAAAATGAAGGAAATGGATAATTAATGATTAATTTGTGTGAAGGGGAAGAGAAGGGCAGTGACACTCTAAAATCTCTATAACGTGCTAGCATTTTTTTTCTTTATCTCAACGAGCCCATACCATAAAGTGAAACTTTACATAGACGGAGAGAGTTCTGTTGAACAATTTTTACCATTAAAAATAGCGTAAACAGTAATTACCTAATTCTGCGAATCTATATCTAAATGCAAACTTAAAATTGCCCTTTTCCCTGGATTCATACTCCTATAATTAAAAACAGTACCAACATTTCGCCCTAATTTTTACTAATAGAAGAAAACTTACAAGAGATATTTACAGTTAACACTCGAAAACTGAAATTTTTCCACTTCACAACCCATGAAATTTAACCCTGCAATAATTGGCATATATCCACTCATGTTCATTTTGTAATATAAATTCAAAGAATTAAACAACAGTACGTTATGCAACGAGCCTATGCAGATACGAATATGTTTATGAAACGAGCACACAGTTTCATGAATTTCTTACGAGTAACTTAATTACCATTATAGGCAAGTTGAATAAGACTATTTTTGTTCGACCATACTTATATGTTTAAGTTTTGAAATTTTAGCTTCACCAAAAAGAACAAAGTCGACTGACCGCGGCAATCAGATGTTAGCAAATTCTCGTAGTTCTTGTCTGCGATAGATGGCAGCTGATGGCGTACGGTCAAGTAGAAGCTTATTCTTGGTCGTTTTCTTGAAACGGACGGATTTTTACGAGATAAAATGAACTCAATTTAGTATAATATTAAAATTAACCCGAAGATAATTTATTTTATTTTAAATATGGATTGTTTACTAGCAGTTTCGTCTGCTGCACTCAAGGTTTCAAGTTCGTTCCGTGTTCAATAACAATCGACACCACACCAATATTATAATAAAGATATCGTAATGGATATAATTATGGTTATAGTATGAGCAAGCAAACAAAAAATTGCTTTACTTTCCTCTACAGGCGCTTTAGAGCTGCGCTGGAGGCAATTGTTCAGAAGAAACATCAAAAGAAGACTGATAGCTCCTTCAAATTTGTTTCTCAACGAGATATCCTCATAGTGGTCTCACACCAGCCTAACATTAAGTGTAGACTTAGTAAAGTAAGTTGTGCGTCTTACGTGTGTTGTTTACTATGACACACTAAAGTGCAATAGTTTTATAGATAAAAAGTCCATTTCATAGCTGATGTCCAACCTCATTTCCCCTCGATAAGAGGGACTATCAGTATCTCGGACAGACGCTCGCCTCCTTTAGTACGAGTTACCGAGCGCGGACTGTATATATTCTCTAGTATATTCATGAATCTAATGGTTTTCTCGTTACATATTCCGGAGCAGTGGCCTCCTATTACAGCACAGTGCACCAGTCACAAGGGACTTAGCTTTCAGTGCTATGGACCAGAGCGACAGCCGACAGCTTACAAATATTCTTTGGTCAGTAATTTATTGTAAAAAAAATCAAGATTCTGTTACACACTTGGGTGTGTGGCATAGAATTTTTTTCTACGATAGGAAAACCCCCCTTAAAAACCTACGTGAAATAATAATTAAATACAAACAACTCTTCGAGAAGCTACACTCCAAGCGCACCAACTTTAACTCGTTACTATTTTATCTTGGCACATTGCCTTCTTGATCTCATGCATGTCCACGTAAGTGGTACTTGGTAGCGATCCATGACTTTCGCCTGGCGGTTCTCACAACTTATTAATGTTCACTATGCATGTACTTACTTTCGTTTGTTACAAACAATTTAGCAGGCGCAACTAGTCGCGTGGGTACCTAGTTCCTGGACAATGACGCATTTGTGCGGTAAGTAGTGCGATAAGTTAGGATGCCGGCACTGAGTACTGGAATTTCGACTTTCCACCATGATAGGATGAACGGGAAAGGGATGAAAACGCACTAACGTAGAAAAAAGACATTTACAAGTAAAACGGCCATATTATTATAATGCTTGTGAGGTGACATAAAATTACTATGATGAACGGTATCACTGAAAAAGGTTCTTAGAAAACAAACTACTAACTTCTTCAGTTTGAACTGATATTATAATAATTAAAGTTCTTTAATGAGTTAAGATGAAGTACTCTATCTTATACAGTTATATATTTCTCATACAATAAAGCCGAAACATTAAGTGATGTTCAAATGACAGTACTCTAAGTGATGTAGTTAATGAGCATTAAACTCGAATCAAAGCGAATCAGGTTCAAAATGTTCCATCACAGCACAAATTGAACTGTAAAGGAGTATTATTTCTGGCTCCACGGCGGAAGCGAGCGTGAAAGCTGCAATGTCAGTCAAATAATTGAGTTTATAATTAGATAATAATCAGAGAAACGTGGAGTCGACACGGGTTATGATGAACAAACTCAGCTCCGCCCTTCCACCTCTGTTTCTCTGGAAATCAAGGAAGCAGGTTCGTAGGGGTTCAAATCCTGAGTAATCCGAAAATAAATCCATTAAGACTGTGCAGAAATGACGCAGTTTAAAAAATCAGCATGCTTAATCTAAAATATAGGCCTATAATTTGAAAATGGAAATCAACGTTCACAGCTGCATCACGGTTTATACATATATAGGCCTATGTCCGGCAAGCCTATATTAGTACACAGAATATAGGCTATACCTTACATCACGAAGGTAACAAAATCTCAGAATATGACAAAGTTCAAAGGCATCAGTAAACCAGCATCGAAAGACAGAGTATAAAGTACGGAGTAAAATAGTAAGGAACTGATCCCAAACTAAGCTAGATAAGATTGAAAATTAGACATGGGAAAGGATATTATCTTCATATCTGCTTAAGACAAACGTAAAACTGGAAATATCTCTATAGCCTCTACAGTTTCCGTATATCATATAAGATGCATCAAGTTTTGGATTATTTCCTCACTCTACGAACGAGTCAAAGTAATGAAGGCCGATGGTTCAAATTTGATATATTCTGCACTGCATGCTCATATTTTTTCTATCCCTGTCTACTATGTATCGATGGTTGAATTAAAAAAAAAGTAATAACTTAAATATAGACTTGATGTAGGCTATCACATATGACCCTAAAAGTCCCTAGAACTTCCCTTCAAAATGAAATCAAAATTTGATCTCTTGAATATCCGCGTTGTTTTGGAAATTATTAACACGCATTAATCCACAGAGTAAAATTTATAGCTGTCTAAATCTCATTTTAGATCCCAAAACATTTTTTGAAAATTTGTAAAATTTCGACCCATAGAAACTCATTTAAGCACAAAAAATATATATATACCTGTCCTTATTTGATCTCGGAACTGTAGAGGATAGCACAGGGGCAAGTTCCATTACAGGATACTTTTCATCAATGAGACAACAAAGTTTTCTTCCTTAGACCTGTTTTATTCAGGTATCGGTATTGATTTTCTCTCGATTGTTGCATCGAAAAGCGTAATGGGACTATTGGGACTTCAGTACCATATAAATATAACAATTATTTTTCGTTTATGATAAGTTAAAATAAGGTCAATTGAAAAGCAAGGTAGGATTTCTTTTGGAGTCTGAAGAAAATTCGTACGCCTTGCTAATTGCACATTTATGCAGAAATAAGTGCTACCTAAAGGCCTATTTATTTTAATCTACTGTAAATATCTTATTTCATTCATCTACATTTCATTCATACACAGAAAGCTTATTCTCTTAAAGATTTTACATATGGAAACATTCAGCCAATTCCAATAATGTATTTCAAGATAATATGCTGACCCTCATACTAGCGTACTCGTGCGAGAACTTTCGCATATGAAAACCCGACTCCTCCCTTTACCCTGGACTGAAGAATAAACAAAGAATGCAGAAGTTCGTTAATCCATCAATAAACAAGGTCAAAAGTAAAGACACGTCGAAGCCAAGGTCACATCGTAATTGTAACCAATCCTTCAGCTGTTAAAGCAATAATAATAATTAGGGACCGGATTCTTAGGTTTTTACCTATTTTTTCCTTACTTCCAAAACAAAAAGCGCTCATACACTTTTTCGAATCATGTCGATAGGATTCACCCACATTAATTCTGTGGCACCTAAAAATACCTAAATGGGGTATAAAAACCTAAATACACCTAAACGGGATATAAAACCTAAAATATCTAATTTAGGCTACTTTTTTTTATTTTTTGTTTGTCAGTTGTGTTGGGGAAAGCTATAGGTTCTACTAGCATTTTTCTACGTGTCTAGTAAGAGTGTTTATTCAAATGTTCCGCTCAATGTATTTCTCAATCTCAGCGCATTGATATTAGTCTGAGTCCGCCTGTTTCTGTGATTCCCCTCTCATCGGCAGGTGCATCTTTAGCGGCAGCGTGACATCACGGCGTCATGTAAGAAAACAGTTAGATTCCTGCATTCACGCATGAGAGACGTGCTGGATCGCTCTGTCCGGATTCGCGCCTATTTCAGACAATAGAACAGAGGTTTTCTATTAAGTCGCGAATAAATACATAATACTTCCATTTACAAGTATTATCGTGTGTTAATAATTAATCTACACTAAATACAGTAGATTCAGTGTTATCGGCTTCTTAGATCAGTCTAAAAGTTCGTGTATCAGTGCGGCAACGTTGTGCAACCAAGCGTTCACAATAGTTCGGTTATAAAGTTCATTAGAGTCAAGATTTCAGTGTGAAATCATATTAGAAGTAATACAGCGATCCTTACGATCAGTTTAAGATATAATTCATTGCTGGCATAATTAACGAGAAATTATCGCCACGTGTTTCGAGTTCGCGCCAAAATCACATTCCATTGTGCAAGTGCAAGTGCACCTATCTCAGATTCATTATACATCTTATTTCAGTGTCTAATCGTTTTACAATTACATTATTTACCTATATGTTGTGAGAATAAATGTCCATAGTTTATTACATGAAAAAGGGTTTGTTTCCAATATTACATTCCGGTGATCCCTGTATTTCAGCAACCTGAGATTTATAAGTCCACTCGCTCTATTTAGGGTGTCTGCCCCTTCAAGCAGACTGGTCCTCCGAGTTATCAGAGATTCTTACTAACATCCCTACCCATCCTTGTGCTCCTCTCATAACGGAACCTACCGTGCACAAACAAGTTGAGAAATCGATATTTTGCGGAGAGACAATAATTTTTGTCGGGTTGAAATTATTAGGTCTACCACCAGCGTTTCGTTCAAGCCATTGTCGTCTAGGATGGACAGTATCAAGAGAGGAAGTGTAAGAGTACCGGCATATTCCTTTTAAAATATTCGTACGAACAACCACTTTTGCCGTGTATGAACAAGGATATAGATTTCTGTGTTTTAAAGCGCTTGTTTGCCTTTAGTACTTCTCTGTTATTCATACTGAGTGGTCACACTGTGAGTTTTAAGAAGACGTGTTAATTATGCCAAAACAAATGAAATCGAGTTTATTACGGCAGTGGATTGGAGACGACCTGAATTTTTTCTTCTTCTTTTTCTTCTTCTGAGGTTATTTTATGACGTTGCACTACGCTGGTTTCTACGTTTGCTCTGCATATGCTGTATATGACAGACGTTGTCATTCAATACAACTTACAGTTGAGAATCTTGAAAGATATTTAGTGATATACTGTAACCAGGAAAGGTGAGGCAATCTTATTTTCACTGCATCTTTTGATTGTTTATGCTTTATGCTTTCTATTGTCCTAAAGCCAAGTTTATACAAATTTAAGTCAGTTTTGTTAAGTTAAACTTTACAAGTATTATGTATTGAATCCTATGTAGCACATTCAAATTCATTAAACCAATTATTCTACCCGAAAACGACATTTTGGACAAAAAAACCTAAAAAAAACTATTTCACCTAATGGAAAACCTAAAACAGTGTTTTTAAAAACCTACAAATCCGGTCCCTAATAATAATTAATCACAACTGAACAAAATCAAAATCCATTTCGAAGTCAAGAATAATAAAATCAAAATGATTATATTAAGTGCTAAATTCTCTTTAGATAGAACGCTAAACACTAGCAAGCAAGTGCTTACTGATATAGCCTAATGATAATATTATGATAGTCAAAATCGAAAATGAGAAAATGGTTAAAAACGAAAAGTCCATGAATTGAAGTATTACAATACCGGTGGAGCTAAATTGAGCGAAAATATTTAAGTGCACGAAGTGAAAGTGCAAATCGCCACTGCTCCCAGAAATTATCTTTCTTCTGACACCACATTTTTGTTAAGACTGGTTGCCAGAGTTGCATACTGCTAGCGTATTCGTGTTAGAACTCTCGCATGTGGAAACCCATTTTCCCACCACAGCTGTATGAAGAGTAAAAGATGATAGCCCTATATTTAAATTTACTTACATAATAAGAAATACAAATTTAAAATGATACAATTGATAAGGGTTGTTTGGGCATGTCAATGTATCGTTCTCCCCATCACAGCCTATCTTCCATTGTCCTAGGGGCACAAACTCTACATAAATCCGTATTCTATTAAATTTAGTCGCTATTATTTACGAAAATAATATTTGGGGGACGGTTTCCACGATTACGTACTAAATTTATTCACAGAAAAATTCAAAATCGGTGAATTTTAGCTTCTTGCGTTCTTCATAATCCTCTGAAAGCGTAGGCCTATAGAAATTTAGTTTTTCTGGAAAGTGTCCGAAGCACTGGGAAAATGAGAATGCAGATGTCACTTTTTTAACTTTATATGGCAGTCTCTGAACTACTAATTCCCGATTTTAGGTAAGTGGCAGTTAGGTTGGGAAAAGTGATATTAGTGTTAGTGACATGAAGGCAAGAATTACGACTGGCAGTGAGTTGCGAACGGACCACGTGATCCAGAAACAAGGCTGGGGATTGTAAACTTGATGGCAATCAACACTAATATCACTGTTCCTAATCTAACTTCAACAAACCTAACTACATGTCACTAACACTAATATCACTATTCCCAACCTAACTGCCACTTACCTAAAATCGGGAATTAGTAGGATTCAGTATGTAGTGCGGGGTGAATGTGTGCGGAGTGCGTAATGAAGAAAACTAAACCCAATGTTTTTAAAGTTTTAAATTTCATGTGTAAAATTCTATTGACACATTTAAGGAGCGGAGCCACCGACATTTTTATTTTATGTATTTATTAACTTATTTATTTATTTTTTAAAGAGGATGACATTCTCTACAAACAGGACAAGTTTGGTAAAATCGAAAATAAGGAAGCTGGTGAAAACGAAACGTCCATGATCTAAGGAACTTCAATAATGGGGCAACCTTAAAGGCAGAACTAATTTTAGATAAAATAAGATATTTTCAACAAGTCGTTAACATTTATAAAGTGAAAGTGCAATTCATCACTGCTCCGGGGAATTCTCTTTCTTTCAACATCTCACTTGTTAAGATTAGTTGGGTGTGAGAGTCACAAAAAGAGATCTTATAGGCCTGCTATAGAAATCATATAACTTATCTGTTAAGCTCTTATGGTTCCAAAAATAAATTATTTTTTAATTGACTTACTGATTGCTGGTTTATAAAATTACTTACCTTACAGCTTCTGAAGGTTGATAATAAACCTGAGATCTTGATCACGATCTTGGATATTCTACACAAGTGGAGATAGCAGGACTTCAAGACACTTACCTGCAATTAAAGACACAATATGAGGACTGTACTACATTTCAAGGGAGGATGGCAGTGTAAAGATCTACAAAATCCTAAACAAATACGTATAGCAATAGGCCTATAAGAATTTATTTCCGTAGACAATATATTTCTCTATAATTGAACTTTTGATTCAACAAAAAATTATATTCTATTTGAAGTACTTGTCTATTGGAATCATAGTCAAAGATAGTCTATCAGATATCTCCGGGTGATGTTATATTTATGACCCGTCAAGAGAAAACCTCATAACTCTTAAAATTGAATTTACAAGAGACATAAAACAATTACTCATTTTACAAGTGCTAAAAACCAGATTTTACTTTGCGAAACTAGCCCGTAAGGGCGAGTGTAACAATAATAATAATAATAATAATAATAGCAATCCTAGGAGCATCTAATATACACTTGCGCAGACATAGGTTACTGATTTTCTGGTAAGTAGCCTATATGATTTATAAGAAGGGAGACCATGATTTGCCCTCTAGTTATAGACCCATTTCAATTATTCCGATATTTGCTAAAATCTACGAAACGGTTATCTATCGACAGCTATCCAAATACTTTGAGGAAAACAACCTTTTCACCTGTGCACAGTTCGGTTTCAGGAAGAACAAGTCCACCACAGATGCTGTAGACTATCTTGTCAAGGTAATTCTTCAGGCTTTTGAAAACAAACACTTTGCTCAGGCGACGTTTTGTGACCTGAGCAAAGCGTTTGACTGTGTTAATCATAAGGTATTACTTGGCAAATTATCTTTCTATGGAATAAGTAGCATCTGCCTAGAACTTTTGAGGTCTTATCTCATGAAACGTCAGCAGATTGTATCTTCTGATAAAGTTAAATCTAGTAAAGCTGAAGTCAGTGTAGGAGTACCACAAGGATCTGTCCTTGGTCCGTTTTTGTTTCTGGTGATGATAAATGATCTCGCAGCACACGTTACCAGTGTTGGTGCTCATAGCGTACTGTTTGCGGATGACACAACATTTATAAATGTTAATGAAGATACAAGCAATTTAGAAATAGCACAAAATAATGCAATAGATGTTGCATCGCAATGGTTTAGAGCCAATGGCTTTCTGTTAAATGCGGATAAAACTCAATATCTGCAGTTCAGTTTGAGAGATTGGAATGAACCTAGAAAGCAGTTACTAGATAGTGTTAAGTTCCTGGGGATTTTTATTGACCAAAAGTTAACATGGGATCAGCATACTAAGTACGTTTCAGGTAGGCTATCCAGGGTTATTTATCTGCTTCACAGCCTTAAGCAAACAGTACCGGTCACCTATCTGCGTTCAGCTTATTTTGCGTTTTTTCAAAGTGTAATCCAATACGGCTTATTACTATGGGGTAACACAAAACACATTAACAGCATATTACTGCTGCAAAAAAGGGCCATAAGAATAATCTTGGGATCGGAGAACAGAGCTCATTGTAAACCCTTGTTTGTGCAATTGAAAATATTAACTGTCATAAATCTCTACATATTAACAGTTTTATTATACACAAAGAGTAAGCTACAGGATTTGCAAAGAAGTTATAATATTCACTCTCATGATACAAGACACAATAGGTTAATACCTTTGCCACAACATAGACTTGACAAATCCACAAATAGTTATCAAATTGTAGGGTTCAAATTATTTAACAAATTGCCACCAAGTTATCAAGACTTACCAATTAATATCTTTAGAAATAGAATGTATTCATGGCTTGTAAAGAATCCTTTTTATAATATGAATGAATTTTATAATGTTGACTCTATTATTATGTAATGCCATACCTAGCAATTAGTGTTGTTTTTACTGTTCAAGGTGTGATTTCTGTATTATTTCTTTTTTATCATGTTTTGTACTTGACGTTGTCTATTACTATGTTCATAGTCTAATGACAATAAAATAGATTATTATTATTATTATTATGGCTGCCAACATAAGGGATGGAGTGAATAATGCTTTTCAGCCACCAAGTATGACTATTTTTGCGACCACCGTGACAAATTTAACATTTAAATAGGCGAAATGAATTTTAACAATTCCAATTTTTATCAAACTGAGTTTATTTAATAACCATACATACAAATATTCTTAATTAAAATAATATTTTCCATGTGACAGATACCAATGGTGGTGACAATGGAGTGCCATAAAAATGTTATAGCACTAGTCCTAGTGCGATAATGTGCATGTCTTGTGCTACTTTTAATTCAAGCTGTCTAAAGACTTTATTATTGCACATGAGTTAGAGTTCAAGGCTTATGTTTCTCTGTTATATATTACAATTTTAATGTATTTTAATGTTTATTTGGAGTTCAGGGATTTTCATAGTCGATTAGATGACTTTTCCAATGCAATTAGCATCGAAATCCGAAAACCGAAATAAAAAAGTGGAGTTACGAGGTTTTCTCAGTTTATCCACACCCGACTTCACGTTGTTTTCCCCATATAGCAAAACATAACATACAGGGATGTAAAGATTTGTTGAGGAAAAATGGAGTGGAGTATGAATGTACAGATCGAAGAATGACACTGAACTGCTTCTTAAAAAGACGGGAATTACGGAAGAAATTCTGATTTTGAGATATTGGTGGAAGCATACCTTTATAGCCAATAAAATCTAGGTCCGAAATTATGTTAATGCCATATTGAACTCGCAAACTAGTAAAAAGTAGAAGGCATGGGGAGAGGGAAGAAAAATGAAATAATAAGAAACAGGAACAATATAATATTCAATAAAAGGTTTTGTTAATATAAAGCTCAACCATATGACTTTAATATTAAAGAGGTTTTGGTTCGACCTATTGCATTTTGAACAATGGAACTTCTGACAACTAATACTCAGCAATATTCTGTTCTATGTAATAAAGTAAGAAGTAGGTCAAATCGTAATACCTTGAATTAAATTTAGTCCTTGTGATTGAAGTTTATAAAGAATTCATAATTCCCTACAACAACGTATCAAAAATAATAATGACTTATTTAGATAATGAATCAGAGACCAATCTGGCATAGACTATGCCAGAATTTCAACCAGTCACAAGTGTATATCATAATTTTCATTTTAACACACCTACGTGCAATTGTTTTTATGAGAATTCGTAAGGACTGAACACTGAAATATCTTCATAACGATGGTTTCTTTGTACAAAATAAATTAACCATTAAACACATCGATTGGGTAAATAAGCTGTATATGCGAGGAGATATGAAAATATTATATAATTCTATGTGCATTGATAACACTATATATTATCAGTAATATCAAATAGTTTAAAATTAAAATAAAACAGCTGATTTCCATAAAGAAAAGTGTTGGTAATATCCATACGATGCAACCATCACTTTAATATATCAAATATCTTGCCATTCAGTCCTTGTGATTATCGGCTATCTCGCTTACAATGACATAAATAACCATGTGTTTTATATTTTATTTTTTTGGTTTTGATTATTCGTTAAATCCTTAATTTTGTAAATATTCGCTAAAATCCAAACCTCGTCTTATATTACCCATAGTTAGTTTGCTTCATACATTTTCGAAACATGATGTTGCAACATAATTCCCGTAGCTTACTGTGATTCTCAACAGTACGGTGTGTGAAACGTTGTTCTGTTGAATTAGTTGTTTCCTTCTCTTTGAACTAATCTTCATTTCTAGAGCAATATTGACCCTAAGCGTATCTGGATGAAAAAAGAGGGCAATTAATCTTTTGGATGAGGAGTTCTTATAGGGAGATAATGAGAGAAATCTAATCTAACCCTTTCGACTTCGCGGCCATTTGGTTACATTTCCAGTAGGTGAATTTAGTTACCCTTACTTTCCTATAGAGGACAAAGCAACAGATGTAAGCCCATCGCCTCGAAGGACATCTAGTAGAAAACTATTACCTGTAAGTGAAAGGACCGGGGAATGTGGTCCAGAGGCTCTAATTTAGGCTCGGGTGTCTTTAACATGCCGTAAATCTAAGACACGGTACCCTCGGCTTACAGTCCTTTCCGGAAGACTTGTACCCAAGATTTTTAATCTAAAATCCACCGACCTTGGCCAGGTTTAACCCCTACACCACAGACTTAGGGTGGCGTGCACCATCCAGGAGTAAATCTTACTAAAGTAGTAAATTTAAGACGGAGACCTGGAGTATACAAGAACCAGTATATCTGTCTCACTCTTTAAGTCATACTAGTAATGTGCTAGAGTGAGACAGACAAACCGGTTTTTGTTGCGTCATGTTCCCGTCTTAGATTTACTACTTTAGTGCTTCTCTTTTAGTAACTTACTCTTTTAGTTGGTGTTGGAGAGCTCAATTGATAGTTACTTCTTTAGTTGTAACTAAAGTAGTAAACGATTTTTACTAAAGAAGTAGTCGAATTCTGCGCAGAACAGAGCAGAAACATTAGTGCAGCGCAGCAGAACACGTGCATTTCAATTGCCGGTATTATTCAAGTGCCAGATAATGAAAAGGAAAGGTTCGCTGAAACAATGAATATGAATTTGGGTTGTTCCAAATATTACCAATGACAATCTTCATGTTTTAAAATAGGTCTAATAGTAATGTTTTATTCATTACTAATTTTAATTCCTTCAATTGAATATTTTCAGTTTAGTAGCCTACGTTAGGGTACTGTGATTACAATTTTTGTGCAAACTATTTCTGTATTATAATGCAAACAATTGGAATTTCCAGTTGATTTTCATAATTGATTCACTGTCAATATTATAATTATTTCTCTCATAATAATAATAAATTTCTAAAATATATTAAAATATTCTTCCCCAAAAACGATAAATCAATTATTCTACAGTTGTTTATCATAAATCTCACTATAATGAATTATTAATACTTATTGACTGTTTAATAATATTAATAAGACGTATTACACAAAATCATGAAAAAGGGGGGATAAAAAGGATAACGAAACTAATAAGGGGCATTATGTTTCTGTCCTTTTTCAAATGCACAGAACATTTACTTAAAAAATATTACCTTATAAAAATAATAATATTACAACTGAGAAATGTAATATTTAAACAAAAAATGGCGGTACAATATTTCGGAAGCTATGAACTCCAATAATAATTATGTAGATGGTTGTGTGTTTAAAAATAATTTCAGTGACTACTTCTCTAGATCCTGTGCAGCTTCAACCTCCGGGCCCCTCCTTAAAATTTTCTTTCGGCACTCATGTTGGCATTTTTTTTCTATATAGTTTATAATGCTTCTCACTTTCCTGTCCACAGGGTTAATTAAATAGTTAGCAGCATACTATAGACCTGCAGCATCTGTTATAGTTTATTCCCAAACATGAAAGTCTCGTCTCACTCCACCATTCGAGACTTGGGGAGTCTTTAAGGAATGGTTTTACAATGTGTCCCCTTCTCAATGTACGCTAATCCCAGAGTCAGTCAAATTTTCTTCCGATGTGGCCTGTTTGGACATTTTTACACCTGGGTTAGAAAAAAGGACATATTATTCATTAACACTGCGGGTGCAACTATTGAACTTTTAGCTCTTATAATTATTATTATAATCTGGCATTCGCAATGTTGTGCTTTAAGTTAAGCTATAGAAGTGTAATGTAATAAAATTAATTTACAATAATTACATTAAATCGTTTAACAATGAGAATCACCTATTGTTCAGTAATTCTATGGTTAAGTAGCAGGGGGAAGTGTTTTCTGGGTAGCTCCAAGAACGGAGGCTTTCATTTATTGGAATGTACTATACCTCGCCGATATCTGTATCCATATGATTAGCTTGAAATACATCGTCGTTTTCTGACCCAAAGTTAGGGAGAACTGCAACATCTAAAGGCCGATCCAGCTAGGAAGATATTTAAGAGCACATGAGCTCCTTGTACCGTGCAATGCAAACGTCCCTTCCACTCACTCTTCCCCTCACCTTTGGTGGACGTCTTCCTAGCTGGATCGCTCTCCGCAATGATATTTCCACATTTGACTGGCTGAAATCACATGGATGTAGTGAGAATCTGACATCGTTTCTTCCAAACGCCAAAATTTCATGTAAGGATGTATGAGCTTAATTATTTACGTTATTAAATGCCCTACTAGGTATGGTTCGCTTAATATTTATTAAATCACCTGCCACAACTCTCATTTTTGGTATACAACCTTCTTCATCTCAATAACTTATCCTCAGTTTAACTATGTAATCCATTTAATGTGATATGTAACTCATAACTCACGCAAATGCCACAGAACACACTTACTCCACAACTTTACTCCACCCCCTGAGTAGGAGTAAATATTGGCCTTATTTACTCCACAACTTACTACGTTAGTAACGTACTCCGTGTTGGTGCTCTCCACCACTTGTGGAGTAAGTTCATTTACTCTGGGAGTAAGTTCATTTACTCTGGGAGTAAATAAAATTTTTACTTCGTTAGTACATTCCTCTATGTTGAAAGCCGCCGAGTTTAGTTTACTCCTGGTTGGTGCACGCCGTCCTTACTAAAAGAGTACGGTTACTAAAAGAGTAGCTTACTAAAGTAGTTAGAACTAAAGAAGTAAGGCTTATTAAAAGAGTAAATGGCATGAGTTTGGTGCACGCCACCCTATAAGCAGAGAAAATCGTACACCACTGTCCACTATTGTATCGTCAACTTCTATTAAATAGGTGCAGGGTATCTAAATTTCTGCATTAAATCGTCTGAACTAGGGATGTAGTACTGCTTTACTCCATAATAGATTCCTTGCTCATTCTACTGATTGAAAACGTTCCTTCGGAACAGGACTTATTATCTGCTTACTGAAATTGTTTCTCCCTTACCTAATATTGAATGTTCCAGCTTATAAATCAGAGAGAATCTAGAAGGGGCGTGAGTAGAAACACAAGGGGGAGAGAAAAGCAGAGAGAAAAGCCACAGCCGTCTTCTGCCTTCAGAATAATAATTTGCATAGAAACATAACGGATGAGTAAATTAAAATTCCTTCTTATACAGAAATATGGAATAAAGGCCCAGCTTTCATTTTGCTAAATTACTCGCTAACCTTCTTGCATTCGAGAGCTCCCTTGTGAATGAAGTAACTGAAAGCGTAGCTGAAAATCTTTTCGTTTCATTTCAAATTTGATCAGTTCTTTCATTATAGAAACTATTGCATGTCGTTTACTTATCGTTCTTATAAGTACATTAAACTTCGATTGGAAGTTATACCATGGAGAAATGCTCAATCCATGGTTATAATCCATGGTCTATATTAATAAAAGGAAGTGTCTGTCTTCCTTCTGTCTGTCTGTCCGCGATGCCCAGCGAAATCTACTCAACGCAGAGATCTGAAATGTTAAACATAGGTGGGCTGAAGGGTCGGAAAATGCACCTCGAAACCAGAATTTTAATTTTCGCTTTCGTTCGTGAGTTATGAGTGAAAAACGGGCAAAAGACGAGCATTTTTTGCGTTTTCGAAGCATCAGTTTTCAGTTATACATTTCAATGTCAATCAATTACAGTTGGCTTTGGCTATTTTTGTCATACCTTGGAAATAAAACTTTCGCGATCGCTTGAATGTTGTAAGCCCTAAATATGGTCAAACATTGTTTTATTTGGACGAAACTCACTATACAGTGGTTTTCTGGGCCAAGGAACTCGAATCTGAGGTAGCTTTTACCAGGCGACGCTATCTAATCGTGGTATGTAGTCCACGTGATTTAGGTGTTAATAAATATAATGATTTAACCATTATGCTCTTAATTTTTAGTTTTCTAAATAATTACCGCGGGGTACATGCTAGTGTCAAATAAATACAAACGCAAACTTTAATAATACTCATGACAGTATATTGTTTTACAGTGTTCATATACGACTTTGGAAGTTGCAATACACGCAATACAGTTAAAGTGTGTTCCCTATACAGGCCATGGAGGCCCAGAGGGTTCCAGGAGGTAGAGGCTCGCAGATTTTTGACAATCGGCACGTGAAGGTGGTAAGGTTGTCAGCCTTATGCACCGGCCACCTTTACCCCCAGAATTGCTCCTGGTACTCATTTCTGTTAGAGGCTGAGTCGCCCCAGGGCCATAGTGCCACCAGAAGGATTAAGCCAAGCAATACAGTTAGCTATGACAAATAACACTACCCACATATTCCTTCGCATATGCTTACCTTTGACCTTCCTAAGCCCTGCTTAATGAATCGATCTGGAGCTTAACTCGGAAGTCTATAACAAGATTAACTTATTTTATGCATAGCCTATCATAAATGTAATTATCACTGATTATACAAAAGCATTCTGGTACTTTATTACATCAGTTTACCTGCTTTTATTTTATTAAGATTTTAAAAATACATCGCAAATTGGTGTATAATTTTAAGTAACGATATTATATTAAATTTTTCTGTCATATTATCTGTTATGAGTGCAATTTTAACAACTGAACAATCTATGTTTGCGTTGCTTTAGATTGAAACGGGTATAATAAATGAGTCAAAATTTAAGCATATTCGGTTATTTGCATAGCAACATTATCGGTGGCATTAAACGCAATACACCGATGTATAAAATCTATACACTTCACTTGCGCCTTCTGTTTCAATACATCGAAACAACAAAAGGTACTAATGCCAAAAGATTCTGAAATTCACAAGGAAATTTGATGTTAAACATTAAATATCTGAAAAAAACAATCAGACTGGTTATAAACATTAAATATCTCGAATGAGCAAAGCGTCCTTACAATAAATGATTCCTATAATCTACCACCTGAGTTTAAGTATTTTCACTAGAAAACAATAATTATATCTATCTAGATTTAACTAACCGCTTTCTAGCCACTTCTAAAAGTATTTACTTATCCCGTTTCTGTAAATATTTTTCATTTCCTACACTTTCCTCGGTCCAAGTATTTTCATTAGAAGATCTACATACCGAGATTTAACAAAATGAATCACTCATCATCCTCAGATCCCCCCTATATTATTAATCTAAATTTAGATAAGTATAATTATCACTAGACCTGGGATTTTAGGGCAAATGCCTATTTTGTTCCTTATGAAATAACATGAAAAATTTTAAATATGTTGACATTTCATGATAAATCTCTCTCTCTCTCTCTCTCTCTCTCTCTCTCTCTCTCTATATATATATATATATATATATATATATATATATATAAGAGGCTTTGTCCTGAATGAATGATTGACTGACTGACTGACTGACTGACTGACTGACTGACTGACTGACTGACTGACTGACTGTCTGACAGGAATCAACGTAGAGCCTAAACTATAACAGGTAGAGCCTTGGAATTTTGACAGTACCTTCGTTTCATAATGTAGGTGCTCACTAAGAAAGGATTTTGGCAAAATTCTGATTTTAATTGCCAAAAATTAAATGTTTTTGAAAATACTTAACCCCTTTTTACACAGAATTATCAAAACAAATTCACAGAACATATTGTTGCCAGTGGTATCAGGTGGGCTTGGATTAAATGAAATGGATGTTTGACAAATTAGAGAAGGTATCATTATAATTTCATATTATCTATATTAATAAAAGGAATTGTCCTCGATGTCCAGCGAAATCTACTGAACGCAAGAGAGCTGAAATTTTAAACATAGGTGGGCTGAAGGGTCGGAAAATGCACCTCGAAGCTGGAATTTTTATTTTAGTTTTCGTTCGTGAGTTATGAGTGAAAAACGGGCAAAAAACGTGCATTTTTTGCGTTTTCAAAACATAAGTTTTCAGTTATACATTTCAATGTCAAATCAATTACAGTTGGCTTTGGCTTTTTTGTCATACCTTGAAAATAAAACTTTCGCGATCGCTTGAATGTTGTAAGCCCTAAATATGGTCAAACGTTGTTTTATTTGGACGAATCTCTCTATACAGAGGTTTTCTGGGCCAAGAAACTCGAATCTGAGGTCGCTTTTACCAGACGATGCTATCTAATCGTGGTATGTAGTCCACGTGATTTAGGTGTTAATAAATATAATGATTTTACTATTATGCTCTTAATTTTTAATTTTTGAAATAATTATCGCGGGCGAAGCCGCGGGCACATGCTAGTCACTTATATTTAAAGAGTGTTATAGTGCCCTAAAATGCCTATTTGGACCTTTAGAGCCTATTTTTACTATTTTAGTGCCTAAAATGCCTATTTTGTACATTTCAAATAAAATTCAACTTTGTAACTTTTACAATCATTTAAATGGACATCCCTGAATGAAGAGCAGAACAGCAGAGGGTGGATTTTTCACAAAAACTTCATTTTCCCAAACAATTGTCGCCAAAGAAATGCTGACTGACGGGAGAGGATTGGTTCACAACAACAAGTAGCAGGTATATAGCCTAGTAAGAAGGGACATATAATCCAAAACTGTTTTTGATAAATGTATTTTTAATTCTGCCTTCATTTTGCAATTATTTCTGTTAAGGTATACCATGTTTCTTTCAGTAAAAAAGATCACGTTACAGTTTAAGAGCATATTGTAGTATTTTAAAGTATATTTCCTGCCTATTTACACATTTTTAAAGCATATTTTTAAGTGCCTATTTTATCTTTTAAAAGCCTATTTACTTGTTTTAAAAGCCTATTTTAGGTGCCTAAAACTAAAATTTTTAGAGCCAAAATCCCAGGTCTAATTATCACACAGACATCAGTGAGATTTATTACAAATCTTAAAAATCTCGAAAGAACAGAAATTACTCATGCCAATGCTTCCTACAATTTACAGTGAAATTGATTATAAATAATAAGTATTTAGAATGACCGCAACTTATGATTCATAACATTTACAATGAGACTGATTGTAAAACATTAAGGGCATGTACTCCGACAGCCAATAATCCTGTAAATTGTGATCCTGATTACGAAAACTTTACTGTAATACCCTGTAGCCCATCTGGTTGTGCAGCTATCTGGTATATCCATGAGGAGTTATACTGCTAATTCCTGCTATATCCTATACCCTGTAGCCCATCTGGTTGTGCAGCTATCTGGTATATCCATGAGGAGTTATACTGCTAATTTTGAGACAAGGAAGCCTGCAAAATGGAAGGGATTAGCGAAAATTGAGTTCAAATACGTAACAGTAGTCTCACAATCATAAAGTAGCCTATGGAAGAACGGCAGAAAGTACAGAACATGCTTCAAAAACGTTCCAATTTAAATGCATTGTATCAAGCTTAAACATTGCCAGCAAAATGCTTTGGAATTGTAATGACTAGGGCTCGGATTTTTAGGTTTTTATAAACCCTGTTTTAGTTTTCTAAACATATTAGAATAGCTTTATTTTAGCTTTTCTTAACCATTTTCAGACAATTTTAGTTTCCCTTAATGTGTACAATAAACAAATTGAAAAAAATATATTAATTCATTTTATTTTACTTAAATTTCCATGTCTCTGAACCGCAAACCTTTAGGAATACTTTTGCTTAGTTTTAGAACTACCACTGTCATTTCCAACTTCACCACAAACTCAATAAGAATGTTTTTCAATTAATACATTAACTTATAGAATACTTTACTTTCGGCATCTTGCTGGAGCAAACAATGTTAAAAGACAGCTGCAGATGTGGGCTTCTTAAGTAATTTCTTTCTAAAGAAACCGGGGATTTCTGTTCACTTAAGATCTCCTTTACCTGGACAATGGGGTTACAAAATGACAAAATGACAAAATGCAATGCTATATTTAATCTAACAAAATAATATACTGGCAACAATAAGCAAGATGCAAAATGTAGGCAGATATTTAAAAGGTAGACTAATCTTTAGCACCTATTTAAAAGGCAATTTTATAATTAATCTAATTATTATTATTTTATCGTATTTTACTTTACGTATATTATTTTAGTTGCTAACGTCTTATTTTGCCATTTTTAGGTTTTATGAAATTGGACTATGTGACTACCATGGCTATGAAATGGATAATTAAGTTAAAATATCATAATTAGCTAACAAGGAACAAAATAGTTTAAAACCTAAGTGTTCAATCATAGATTTAAACTATCTACAAGTTTAGTTATTTTGCTGCCAACTTAACAGCAGTATATGCTATTCATCATTTTTCTCTAGTTTTATTGCTATAAGTTTAGATTTTTAGGTTATTGCATTACGTTCTTTATTCATTTACTTACAACATTACATTTATTATTTACAATTAGTAAATATTGCTCATTATGTTCTATTTCTTAATATTTGAAGTTTAAACAATATTAGATTTAGCCTATCATGTTGGCTTTGGATATCTTTCTTTGTCACTTCCTGTTTCTGAAGTCAACGTGACTCATATTACTATTTAAATAATATACATTTTCTATCTTGCAAGCTATTATCCCTATTCATTGTCTGTTATTATTCATATTTGATTATTATTTTTTGTATCCAGTCTTCAGGATACATTTCTTGAGCAGTTTATATGCATTTCATATAGCTCAATGACTTGACTTCCTTCTTCTTCATTCAACAATTCATTACTCAGACATGAAAGGATTCATGTTCTTCGGTGCTTCGGATTATCGTGATATAGTCTAAACATCAACATTCATTCTACTATTTGTCTGGATAATATATCCTACAAGTTCTACACTTCTTTATCATATGCTTCGTCAAGTAAGCAATACTAGTGCATCAAGAAATGTACTTAATCATTCATTCAATTTATGCCTGGCAAAATGGCGTTTCTGTGTTGTGTTTTGCTAATTGCTAAATAGCTGGGACATCACGACACACATTCTCATTCATATAGCAGATAAAGATTCTGCTAATATCAATCTAAATAAGGACATATACTTCGCTTCAAGTAAGTAATCATTAGTGTTACTAGAAGTGATTCCAATTTCCATACATCTACGCTTTAAACATCGATCTCATTGTTGCGATTTGGCTATCATTAAATAGCCTATCCATCAGACTTTACATTGAGTTTCTAGTCGTGGAAACTATTTCTACAAGTGTCACGCTTCACGGACAGATGTATATTTATTCACAAATGTGATTATATGTGACATCAAGACTAAACTTTCATCTCCATTATCTACAAACTTTCATTCAATCGTTTATATGATAGATGGTGACAATGTTCACATCCTCGAATCATAACTTTAATCTCATGCGTTAAGATGGATTCACATATGACATCAAATACAAACACTACATACTAGAAGATTGTCAAGCATTGTATTGATCTGTAAATGCGATCTTCAAGAAGACTTTCAGCTGAAGACCTACTATCTTCGTTCCAACGCTTTTCAACCAAGTGAAAGTGTATTCGTTCGTGTGTTTTAGCTTATAATTAAATATTATATCTTATATCGTTGGTTTCATTGAGTGATGTATGCTATAAAGCTTATTCAATTCAATTCTTCCAGAACAATGGAGGTGGTCCTCCGCCAGAGATCTCATTAGTTGTGGTTAGCACGAAAAGTGTTAAGCACAACTAAATTTTCAATCTCGTGTAGGTATTAGGGACTCTTACAGTCCGCTATCACATAATATTTCCCCCTGATCCTACACTAAGAATCCGGGCCCTAGTAATGACATCTAACGGCGAATACAAGCCTCCATGCCAGGACCAAGAAAGTATCGAGAACTCAGTATACTTCACTACATGTTAGTAACTTCATCGTTAAAATTATATCTTATATCGTTGGTTTCATTGAGTGATGTATGCTATAAAGCTTATTCAATTCAATTCCTCCAGAACAATGGAGGTGGTCCTCCGCCAGAGATCTCATTAGTTGTGGTTAGCACGAAAAGTGTTAAGCACAACTAAATTTTCAATCTCGTGTAGGTATTAGGGACTCTTACAGTCCGCTATCACATAATATTTCCCCCTGATCCTACACTAAGAATCCGGGCCCTCCTGGTAGGAGCCTAGATAATAACCGTTGTCGACACTGTCACAACGAGATCGAGACATTAGCTCATGTTCTTGGTTCTTGTCACCATGGTAATGCACTTCGCAATGCGAGACACCACTCCATCAGGACTGTCATTGCAAACGGTCTCCGGCAAGTTGGCTATGTAGTCAATGAAGAAGTTCATGGTTTAGCAGAGAAAGGAAGTGTTCGACGTATTGACATTATTGCCTACAAAGAGAACTCTGCTGCTGCTTACATCCTCGACCCGACAATAAGAATGGAATCTCATTTCAATCAGCCTCAGGAGGTTCATGAAGAGAAGCAAGCCATATATCAGCCTACAACACCGTATTATATGGCCAAATACAAACTTAAAAAAATAGAAGTCATCGGTCTTCTGATTGGAGCACGGGGCAGCATTCCATCTTTTTTCGTGACTGTGTGCAAGAGACTAGGGATTCCTAATTCCACCATTCTACAAGTTTCGAAACTGGCACTGAAGGGATCTGTCTCATTATTGCGCCATCACTTGTATAATTGATTTTTTTTAAAGTTATGCATTATCTACTTCAATTATGATACAATTATTGAATTCGTAATATCTGGTAACTTCTAACTTTAAGTTGAATTTTTCTCAAACTGTTGGGTGTGTTATACTTCATTGTTAATAGAAGCACAGTAAGCTTTGTCATTTAGGCAATCTTGTAATCAAGAAAGCAAATAAAATAAAAATAAATATTAGGCAACTATAACTCTATCGGTAAGACCTGAGCCAAACAAGCGGATGCGCAGTAGGCTACAATGACGTAATCTAGACCTGCCTGACCTTCATAGCACGTGATGTTTCCTGCCAGTTTATACCGTAGGGACCGTGTAAAAACATCTTAGTTAGCCTCACAGCATTCAGATTCAACAGTGAAGTGTGATACGTTCATAAGAGCAATGGAAGGCGAATGTACAGTCGGTCAAATAAAAAACGTCGGGACTCGTATGCTGTTAAAATTAAAGTTTTGACGCATTAGTTCACAAGTTTCCTATAAAAACACAAAATACAGGTCATTTTCGGAACATATGAGGCCATGCAGCAGGAGGGAAAATATGAACAAGGAGGGAAAAAATGAACATCGCGGAAATAGCAACACACGATATTCAACTTAATGTATTGTCATAATTCATTTTGCTTTGTGTCATCGCCACATACAAATGCTAACGTAAGAGAAAGTGTGGTTAGGGCTGTAATTGACCTGCATTTTTCGGTCTCTGAAGCAGCGAGAAGGTTCCATATTTATGAAAAGAAGCTCAGAGGTGGGAACGTTACTATAATGCGACCGGAAGTTTTCATAGCAAACGTTGATCTGGCCGGACGCGTATTTCGATGCTAACATTGGTTGCAGATGCTGAGCGTAAGTTATTGATTTTGCACTACAAGTACCAGTATTATAAAATAAAATCTTTAAAAAATGCTCCTTGAATAAACATATTCTTCGCGAATCTATTAATTATTAATATTATAAAAATTTGCAACCAAGAATATGGCGGATTTGAGGCATATAGCCACAGCCTTCTATACATGTTTGTTTTGGAACAAAACTGACTAAATAATCAAGAAAATACATGGATAGACAAGAGGCGTGTGTGAACCTAACCTTAAGTCTTCCTGTACATGCGCATATGCTCGTTCGTGATACTTAATCAAATACCGCCCGACGTTTTTTATTTGACCGACTGTAGTTATTCTAGCAAAAACGTTGGTGGTAGTAAAGTGATTCACAGTCAGAGTAGGGAAATAGTGTCGAATGTAAACAGGTGTTTCAAACAGGTTCTGAGGTACTAAACAAGAAAATGTTTATCTTTCAGATTGTGAGCTACAATATGTAATTAACTAGGAGGTGCCCGTGGCTTCGCCACGATAATTCTTTTAAAAATTAAAAATTAAGAGTATAATAATTATTAAAGCATTATATTTATTAACACTTGCACGCGAATCATTCATAAACTAAGCCATTAATAATTAAAGGCCCTGTTAACTTAGAATCAAGTGACTCTCAGAATAAAGAGTTTGTTTAGTAAAATACAGCAGTGAAAACCTCATGTTTCTACGATACTTCGTTCTCGCGAATTCGAAGAATAACTGATGCGGCTTCCAGCGGAGTGACGTCAGAGCGCTCTAGCTGCACACAGCCCGCGCGCCGTCGCTGTAGTTTGATGTGTGGCATCTGTCTAAGTCTCTTGCTAAAAAGCTCAAAGAGATCGGAAAAAATTCACCATTATTATTATTATTGGAAAGACAGCATTGTTAACCACCTATGGTGGTCATGTCAGACTTGTGGAGGGGATATTTCCAATGTACATAGCTGGACTGGAAATAACGTAATTAATCAGTGCGAACATGAAGAAATTATTGAAGATGAAGCAAGTGAATGGATCAGACCGGAGTCAAACGATTACATGTTACTGTCATCTGTTATAAAAACAGGAATTTCATTGAAGATTTGAAGCACGCAAAGAACTATTGTCATACAGGACATTTCGAGTCTTATCATAATGTAGCACTAAAATACAAGCCGAAAAAGATTCACTTTAGTTACGACGGAATGGTACTACAATCGATGTTGGCGATTATGGATTATAACTATAATGTAAACAGAAATGTTACAAGTGAAAAAACTGAAATACTCAAAACCAACACAAAAAAGTGGGTATTGGTTTCAGTTTATGAAAGTAAAAGTAACGAGTGGCGTAATGACATAGTGAACAGGGTATTACATTACGTGAATAATTCAAACATTGAATTTGTGGAAGATCCTTATCTGGCTAAAGATGTTCCACGATGTATCGCTCCAGTGGCCCATCCTGAATCGCTGGAAGCTTTGGAGAGATTCTCTTTCTCGAGATTCCAAGAAGTTTAAAGATACCGCAGTCAGAGGTGTACAAATCTCGATTTTAGCTTGCCCAAACCCGCTTGAACGCCAAGCAAGCAAGTTGCCAGCGTCATAGCTAGGAAGCAGGCAGGTTTCTTGAAGCTTGATGGGTCAGGTCAAACCCAGACTAGGCAAGTCAGAATAAGCTTGCGACATTCCTATCAGCTAAACAACTGTAGTTGCTAATTGTAGGTAATACTTTCTTGCTTTTCTACATGCTGGTAGAAGAAATTCACCATGCAGATAAATAAAAGGTGGATAAAGTATTAAAATCCTTTTAGCGTCTTAACACAATTATTATTTTTATTATTAGGTAGATTTCGAAGAAAAATCTACCTCATGATTTAAAAAAAAAATCGTTCATATCTTTACGTTTCATGCCTCCCTCAGTACGAAACCACCGCCTGTTAAAAAAAATTTGATATTTATATTTATATACAGTATATGTATATATATATATATATATATATATATATATATATATTTATATATATACATATATATCTTTACACGCTAGCGGCCGTAATTTTCAAGATATTTGAATCAAAGTTTATTATGTTATTTCTAGGCCCAATAGTTCAGACAAGTTCGTTAATGAGCAAAATTGGCCTAAGGGGGTGGTCGGGGGAGGGGGTCGAAATTTTAAAACATTTATATCTCGGCCCCTATGAAGTATAGAGGGAAACTTTGATTGAATAAATCAGAGTACTCCTTATGGAGTTCACAGTGACACCAACGATTCGGGGGTTTTGGGAGTACGAGTGGGGGTGGGGGTATGGGGATGGAAATTCGAAATTTTCGAAACTACGTCTTGTGGGGTATCGTTGAAAAGCTCTTGATGAGTACTCTACAAATCAATAACTAGTTTCTTGATAGTTCTCATATAAGGCGAGATTTGAATGTTTGAAAAAGTTCTCTTTCCTCTTTTTTGCAGTTATTATTGCGGGTTTGTCATGCCAAGGCTAAAGAAGAAGAGTGCTACGCAGCGACAGTAAATTAAAACAAAAGCACTTCGAAATCTACCTCAGCTTGTAGGCTTGCCTAAAGGGATTTTTGTTATTGTTATTAATGATTTTATGATTTTTCTCGAAAATGTTCGAAAATTTTTCCCATGCCGGACTAGTACCTTTGTTCATTGATAATTCAAACTGTCCACATTTTAGTTTCTCCTCGGCTTCCTTCAGGGTAAAATTCTCTAAACACATCTGAAGTTCCTCAACTACGTAACTGCACGACTTACCAGTGCACTGCTATACCCAGTTTCATATTCTTTCCGCCAGGCCTTGCAGTTTCCTTAGGTCCTGTGCAACCCACCAAGTTATGAAGAGCTTGTGACTCATAGCGACAGTATTTCTTATCATCGTTGTAATCTGGCTTGCTTTCAAGTCAAGCATGTTAAAAGCTGTGAGTGGTTGCAGAATTTCAAAGGGGCAGGCAAGCTAAAATCAGAATATGTACACCTCTAACCGCAGTAACAACTTTGTCCAGTAGTAACTTTCGATATATATTTACAGTACCGGTATTTAATTATTAGTTTAAATTTAGTATATTACTTACAACTTTGATCTTATTTACAGCAAAATTTAAATTATAATACTTTTTTTCTAGGATTTAATTGTTCTTTCACTTGCATGAAAATAAATGACCAAACTAAATATTTTACAGACATAAGCCTAGTACCGTAAAAAGAAGATTGAATTGACTTTAAAAATTCTGTATAACATTTTTTAACCTCACTGTAGTTGTGGATTCAGGGTTAAAATTTCAATTAATCAAAATACGAAATATCTCTTCCGTCAGCAGGTTGTACTCTTTGTTAGGCTCAGGGTATTCGTCCCGAATCTGTTGAACTACGCATGAAGGTATGACTTTTCTATTGCCTTTTCCGAAGGGTTTCCAAGAATTAATCCAGTAGACGAATTGTCTGTAAGCTACATAACGCATGTTCCTATTGTTCGCTACTCGTAACTGTTCCCTTTCAAAATTGGATTCAGCTCTCACCATCATAAGGGGCCTAGCAGTGTTCAATGTGTCCCTATTTAATACAACAGAATGAAGGGAATTATGAAAATGTAATGCAGTCAGCATTTCCCTTCACATCTCTTATCATAACACTTTCAGAACAGCAGAAACATTCATTATGAATCGCTGAAAAAACACATTCACCACGTCATGAGAATAGCAGAAACATTCATTATGAATCGCTGAAAAAACACATTCACCACAGTTGCATTAATCAGTACTATTTACACGGCCAGCATTCCCAGTACTTTCTTCATCTGACCTTATAATTACACTTTTTTTCGGCTCGAATTGATATGGCCTGATTCCAGACATGACACGAGAAACTTTAAATTTATAATAATTTTAACACACGAGATGACACCAGCCATAGGCGTAACCAGGCCGACCATATGGGGAGGTTATAACATCCGCGGGGTCCGGGGGTCCTTCCCCGGAAAATTTTAAAAATTAAGTCGCACAATAACGAGTTTTAAGCTTCCCTAGCTTTATACTTGTTTTTAGTAATTTATGGGCAGACTTTAAAAATTATACAATTTTCCTTTTTTAATCAATGGCGGGGTGGGGTTTCAAACCCCCAAACCCCCCCCTCGTTAAGCCTATGACACCAGCAATGAATTAGCAAACACAGATTGATGTGTCGGCTACATATGGCATTCCAATGCTTCCTCACAGTGGTGAGAGCGCTGTGACGTCATATCGCACCATTGACGGAATTTCTCTACTCGGATTGCGGGCGAACGGTTAAACATAGAAAGATCGGGTTTTCGCACAAACTAATCTCTAAATATCCTCTTTTTAAACCAGCTTTCACCTAAAAATGCATTTTTTAAGTTAACAGGGCCTTTAATGAAACAGCTAAAATTCCTGCTTTAGAGTACATTCCACGACATGAAAGCGCCCCCTGGGAAAACTATATCAGAATCGATTATGCAGTTCCAAAGAACCTGTGAACACATAATACGTATTGTTTCTCAGCTGTTTATTGACATGAATATGATGTGAATTTTATTTTATCAATTCAGTGTAATTTTCTGAAATTATATAATGTTACAAGAGAAGGAATGGTTTGTTTGGATTATTATTATCAGCGATATTTCAAGCGATAAAACCATCAATATTTTACAGCTGTTGCCCCCGGCTTCGCCCGCCATTATTCATTGACTCCAGGATTTTTAAGAAAATTACACTGGTAGATTATTAAAAATGTTTTTTGGTTCAGAGCTATGAAAATTGTAAGTAAAAATATAATTAGAATATTTGTTCATTGTGTTCATTTCACTTAGGCCTTATATAATAAAGAAACGGTTTTCCTTCCTAATTTTGTAGTCGTCATGAAAGTTTACACTGCGAGAGACGAACATCGCCGAGTATACCCGATGTCTCACGAAGCGGGCGAGCAAGCACGCTATTTAGGGCCGTTGAATTGTATAAGAGTAGATTTTTATATACCGATCACAGTATACAGGCAAAATGTCCCGAAACTGCCATACCATTTGCTGATTCCTAAAACTGACTGCATAAATGACGTACGTCACTAAGAAAATAGGGTGCATCAATTACTATATCCAGATTTTCACTATGCTGGAGCAACCAGGAGAAATAGAACAAGAGGAAGACAGGGTAACATGCACCTGATTCCACTCCCGAAGTCGATCATGTTACTGTAGAGAATAGAGGAAGGCACCATAATGCTGTGGAAGAAGAAGCAAAAACTGCAGGAAAAGTGAATTTTAATTTCAACTAGCAGTATCATTATCTTTTGGATCCATTCCATTCGTGAATGAGAAGAGCATTAGTACGCTTCTAGATTCCAATTCCTACAAATGAAAACGTGGTATTAAAAAGAGAAGAATAAAAAATAAAAAAAGAATGTGGACAAATAATGAGTCTTTTTTCAGTTATAACTGTGGAATCAGAAAATACTCCATGAGAACCTCTAGATTAAATCTAAGAGTGCCGACAGTAAAAAAGAAAAAGAAATAAAAGATAAGAATACTAAATGACATTGAGAACTTGCAAGGAGTATATAATATGCAAACTATATTCGTCCCTCAAGTCACCGCCAATCTAAAAAGAATATCCAGCTGCTGTGAAGACCACAACATGCATTTATCTTGCTGAGACATCTCCTTTAAAATATGCCTTTTGAGATATCGAATATTGATCTTATCCAATATAAGTATCAACGTAGCGCTTTCTACTTACTTTCTTATAAGGACTGTTATCACAGTTTCCTTTCGACTCACGTCCGGTAATAATGCAGGCTGGTCCATTCAGCGGTGGTACAATGGGCGCTAAACCTTTTGTCCCTGATAGGAATACCTTATATTAGATTATACGTTCTCGTTCCTAAAACTCCATTCAGAAATATTATCTGAAGATTACCTGAAGAAGTTCTGAAGACTCCGTTTTTATAATTAGCAAAACTAAGTAATAATTCTGCAAGGAAACCCTACAGTTTGATGGAAAGTTTAAATGCACGGCTGGTGCATGATTTTGATGAGACTTGAGTTTTGTACCTGTGGCTCTCTTATTAAAAATAAAAATAACCCTTGAGCAAGAAGACTGACTACAGCAGTGATGCCCAAACCCTAAATAAATAAATAAATAAAAAAAGGCAATGATACTTATCCACTGAACTTTCTTCAGGACACGCGATTAGATGAAGCTGCGTTCTAAAAGAGACTTTCGTCAATGACGAAAACGGATTTGCTGGTTAGAATCGAAAATACGCCGAGGGAGTGAGCATAACTGGACTAGAGAGCTACCACAGCAAAATACAATATCGGATAATGATGATGATAATAATAATAATAAATAGAGAAATTGTAGCGGCTGATTATCCCTAATGACGACCCTAACCTCAACCCGATTAACCCTTAGACTAATCTAGAATGAAGAACGTGACGACTTCTCTAGAAATCTTACGCTTTGATGCTAAACAAGGGTTGTTTCGCACTTACTTTAAGGTTAGAGAAAACTGAGTTTATAATGCTTACTGCTTACATGCGACAAGTGTAAGTAGAATGAATGAGATTCAAACACGGTATCTTAATGATAACGCATTACATTTACGTTGCTGCATACACGCAAGGCTGCTTGCTTGCTCTCAAGTCTAGTGATATACATGCCATGACACTTTTAATTGTAGGTTCCAACACTGTGAGAAAGCAACCAGCGTACTTCAAAATAAAACATGTTGTTCATTCTGTTACGGCACCCCCGCCCCCCCAAAAAAAGTTTCCCTGCAATATCAAGGTGTTGTAGTAGCCACATGCCAGGATTCCACAAGTTTAAAAAAAGGGATTTGATACTCTCATATAAAGTTCTCAATGTATGAATGGAAAATGTGATTTTTTCGCTTCCTTATGACCTAATAATCCAGAATAAGAGTGGTCAAATAGTCACGAAATTTATATAAACTAAGCTTTAGGATTCAATGATCGAAGCGTATAGTAATAAATAAAACAAAATATAATTAATTATATAATATAATAAAATAAAATTGAATGAAATTAAACTCTTGAAGGAAGAAAAAATAGACATTTAAGACTTTGTTAGTACATTATTATTATTATTATTTATTTATTTATTACAAGAGATATTACAAGAGGTATTACATTTAGTAATACACCCGAATGAGCAAGACTGCTCGTGCTCGGGTGCCGTTTCAAAAATATCAAAGTGAAGAAAGAGGAGAGACAAAGAAATAGAGTGTATAATGTGCTTAACTAAAAAAGAAAGTAAAACAAAAACATTAAAACATAAAAACATAAATACATAAAAGGAGTGAAACAAAAATTACTTAAAAGCTAAAAAATTACAAAAAAATTCTTTACATATCTATTAAATTTAACAGTGGAGTATGCTGAGAGATCAGGATTTTTTCTGATAATTGAGTTATAGAAGCGCGGTCCAAAATTAATGCTATGCTTTAATACGCCTTTCATATTTTTCATATTCATATGAATACGCCTTTCATATTTAGCTTAATTTATTTAGGAAGCTGAAGAAAAGATTAGAGTAACTCGTGGACTACAAAATGAATTTTGAAAGGATCGTCCGCGGTGTGAAAATTGTTTGCTGATAAGTGTAAACAAGCCATTGTGAAACTTGTTACGAGATTTATCAAAACATTTTCAGATGACAAAAGAATGTGTTGATATTTGGAACTTCACAACAACAACAACAACAAAACAAAAAAACAAAAAAAACAAAAAAAAAAAACAAAAAAACTTGGGACAAATTTCATCAAAAAGAGTTGTGCAGATTTAAATGTGAAGTAGAGATCGAGTCTGATGTTATACAGTACTATGTTTCATGGAAAATTTAAATCGATCTGCTCAATAACGTTCTACACTGAATACGATTTTCGATACGGTAATGCAAAAGTGATTCAGAGAGAATCCGCAGGATGCGTTGACTGCACGCTCGAAAACCAATGAAACGTGCGTTTGGCGTTTGAAATCGATTTGAATACGGTAGATGTTTTCATAGAACTGAATACGAACTCAATCCGATCTTAACCATTTTTTAGATGTATTACCTAATCGATCTGAATCTGAATCCCCGTTTTCTTGACGATTTCAGTATAGTAAGCGGATTCAAAACGATTTGCCTTCTCCACGAAAAATAATAATTATATCGGCTTATTTTAATTTTCGGTTTCATATCTCGTGACCAGCTAAAAACTGTAACATGAAATTGAATATTTAAAAAAAATCCTTAGATAATGCCCAACATTATAAACAACAATTTGAAAATCCATGGAGTAAAAACTGATATTTTCCTGGTGAACAGAACAAACACATAAAAGAGAATTCTGCCAATGCATACTGCACCACGATCCAACCAATGGGCGTATCGTTTAAATGCAAATCAACTTGCAAAATTGGAATCCAATTTTGGTTTATAGACTGCCCCTTCTCTCTTTTTCCCTCCTCTTCTCCTAGGACAGAACCGAGTGGACCATTGTATTATTCGAGGTAGCAGGGCGGAAAGGGATAGAGAACACAGTGTGTTCCATATTAAGGTTATTGTAGATATTGGATTCCCCAATCTAATGAACTACCTACCATGCTCTCAATGCCAAAAGTCTAATGCGCAGTGCAGGCATGTGTGACACTTGGATTTAAATGACTGCAACATAAATTGGGTGCTTCCTTATAAATCCAACGGTACTGTCACAAAGATCCCTCCTGTACTTAAAATGGTGCGGTATATATTACGACATTTAATAAGAGTGGTATTATCAGTTAATACCTTTAACACAATGTACACAACTTTTACTTTCCCAACATTTTAAGTGATAAGATCGCCGTTTTGCATTGGGCGATCCCATAAAATATTTGCATAATTTAGCCAATTAAGTCGCTGAATTTTATCTGACACAACATAATAGCATTGCTATGTTAATGTTTTATTTATAATACACCAGTGCCCCTGAAAGGCCTAAATTTGAATTTGTACAAGTATGTTGATGCAAATGGCATTAGGAGTTGGCAAAACATTTCAACCCTGATTTTAAATAATATATTCTTATTTATCCTACACTAATCTGGAAAGCTATGAACACTGAAACACACAAAGCTTTCATTACAACAGGCTACCTCGACACAATGAATGTGGCAGAAAATCACAGTTGGCCAAAACAGAAAGTGGGGGACAGACGAGGATTGAAATGAAAAAATGTCCTTACTTTCGAATGTATTAGTCTAGAGCAGTGGTTCCCAAACTTTTCAGTCCGCGGACCCCTTGAAAAAAAAATTAAAATTTGCGGACCCCCTCTGGGTTTTGAAACAAAAAACTAAATAAATACTTTGATTCAAATTTATTAAATTCAATAGACAAAATTAAAATATCAATGGTAACAAATAGAGTTTACTCCTTAATGTGAACAGTGATCCTGCTTTTGATTAATTATCTCTGCAACGTTAGGTTTAATGTCTGATAATTTCAATATTAAGTCACTTTCAACTTCATGGTTATTTGTCAACTTTGATTTCAAGTACGTGAGGTGGGAGAGGTCTGTTTCATATAGATAAGTAGTGGGGAACACAGTTAAGCACTTCAAAATTACGGGATATCCTATTTCTTCTTAAACCGCCTGCGGACCCCCTGAAACACCATCACGGACCCGCAGGGGTCCGCGGACCCCACTTTGAGAACCACTGGTCTAGAGCATCCATACTTTCGAATTTATTATAGCATCGACGCAATGGCAAGCTGACGTTAGTTATTTGCACATTGCTGGTTATAGTCTGAGATAAACTGGTAATGAAAAGATTTGAAAACCATAGAATCTGGCAGCTTATAAGTGGCAATTCAAAAGAATTCAGTTCTGATTCAGTGTTTGTTGGAATTGTCAGCATTATAATTTAAGAGGTTTGAAATCGATGGAGAGGGAGAAAGAGCTTTAAATATTAAGGCACTTACTTGCTTGTCTTTATCGTGACTCGCGATCCTTCATGTCGCCTTTTCGATTCCGAACAGATTAAGACATTGATAGCAATGTCTCAGTGTATAGGCCTGCTCGTGTGTCACGACATACATCCTCAAGATATATTTCAATCTTAACGCCGCAAGTTATATTCCCAAGAAATGTCTATATTATAGGCCTATAATAAAGAATCATGACGAGCAAGGCGTTGTTGCAATGTCATTTATGTTATATATTTCCTCAAGAATTCAGAACGTTTTAGCAACAAAGAATGTCTAAGGCTGATGTTCAAATCAGTAGCCTATATTTTAATACATGTATTCCATACGTATATTTATAAAAACTTTCCCCATTAGATGATTACCATAAGCACAAAGTAACACAAACTATACAAACTTAGATTAATGGTATAAAGAGGAATAACACAGACATAGTTGCCACGCCAAAATGATCCCCAAGCGACTACAAAGGGAACGGAACACTTTTAAGCCTAACCATTTTCCTGTCTGTAAAAGATTAGTAGGATCTTCCCGTAACCATATGCGGTGGTCTTCGCCACTGCCTGCCACCAAAGCCAGACGTTGTTGCAATGTCATTTATGTTATATATTTCCTCAAGAATTCAGTACGTTTTAGCAACTGAGACTATGCACGTGAACTATTATTCTGCATTTTGGTTAAATCTAAATCTGTATCTTCACACAAGTTAGTGT